>JAOTOM010004451.1:0-299037 GCA_034440615.1 Ashinkailepas kermadecensis
TCGCCCTCCCCGTCCGTCACTCTCTGTGTCACTGGTCAGTGTCTTTAGCGGGTAGGCGGCTTTACCCCTGCCGGCTGCTCCTCTCCATCCGTGTGTGTGTCGCCCTCCCCCGTCCGTCACTCTCTGTGTCACTGGTCAGTGTCTTTAGCGGGTAGGCGGCTTTACCCCTGCCGGCTGCTCCTCTCCATCCGTGTGTGTGTCGCCCTCCCCGTCCGTCACTCTCTGTGTCACTGGTCAGTGTCTTTAGCGGGTAGGCGGCTTTACCCCTGCCGGCTGCTCCTCTCCATCCGTGTGTGTCGCCCTCCCCGTCCGTCACTCTCTGTGTCACTGGTCAGTGTCTTTAGCGGGTAGGCGGCTTTACCCCCTGCCGGCTGCTCCTCTCCATCCGTGTGTGTGTCGCCCTCCCCGTCCGTCACTCTCTGTGTCACTGGTCAGTGTCTTTAGCGGGTAGGCGGCTTTACCCCCTGCCGGCTGCTCCTCTCCATCCGTGTGTGTGTCGCCCTCCCCGTCCGTCACTCTCTGTGTCACTGGTCAGTGTCTTTAGCGGGTAGGCGGCTTTACCCCCTGCCGGCTGCTCCTCTCCATCCGTGTGTGTGCCCTCCCCGTCCGTCACTCTCTGTGTCACTGGTCAGTGTCTTTAGCGGGTAGGCGGCTTTACCCCTGCCGGCTGCTCCTCTCCATCCGTGTGTGTGTCGCCCTCCCCGTCCGTCACTCTCTGTGTCACTGGTCAGTGTCTTTAGCGGGTAGGCGGCTTTACCCTGCCGGCTGCTCCTCTCCATCCGTGTGTGTGTCGCCCTCCCCGTCCGTCACTCTCTGTGTCACTGGTCAGTGTCTTTAGCGGGTAGGCGGCTTTACCCCCTGCCGGCTGCTCCTCTCCATCCGTGTGTGTGTCGCCCTCCCCGTCCGTCACTCTCTGTGTCACTGGTCAGTGTCTTTAGCGGGTAGGCGGCTTTACCCCTGCCGGCTGCTCCTCTCCATCCGTGTGTGTGTCGCCCTCCCCGTCCGTCACTCTCTGTGTCACTGGTCAGTGTCTTTAGCGGGTAGGCGGCTTTACCCCTGCCGGCTGCTCCTCTCCATCCGTGTGTGTGTCGCCCTCCCCGTCCGTCACTCTCTGTGTCACTGGTCAGTGTCTTTAGCGGGTAGGCGGCATTACCCCTGCCGGCTGCTCCTCTCCATCCGTGTGTGTGTCGCCCTCCCCGTCCGTCACTCTCTGTGTCACTGGTCAGTGTCTTTAGCGGGTAGGCGGCTTTACCCCCTGCTGGCTGCTCCTCTCCATCCGTGTGTGTGTCGCCCTCCCCCGTCCGTCACTCTCTGTCACTGGTCAGTGTCTTTAGCGGGCAGGCGGCTTTACCCCTGCCGGCTGCTCCTCTCCATCCGTGTGTGTGTCGCCCTCCCCGTCCGTTACTCTCTGTATCACTGATCCAGCTGCCGCCCGGTCCTCCGCCGTACCTCCCACCCTCACCCCTGGTCAAAGATCTGTTCTCTCCTGCCCCCGCTCCTGCGTGTTCTCTCCTCTGTTCCCTTCCTCGCCCCGTAGCTCCAGTTGGTGCGTTTTGTTTGCCTTTTCTTCGCATTGGTTTACGTGCGGCCTGTTGGTGTAGTTGCAGAGCAGCCCGCCACCACTGCTCCAGGTTGGTATTCTGGACTTCCCACCCCCTGTGAACAGAGGGGGTTGTCTGGGTCGTTCCCACGGGTGTTCAGAGCCATGCGTAAGCCTCTTGAACGGTGAGCCATCAGCGCGCACCAGGTAGCGCGCACCAGGCAACAGTAAGTCGAGGAAACGAACATCCGTCATTCCTTGTAGTGTGGACATTGCGTTTGCTCCGGTTCGGCTCTGGGCGAGACTGTGGTGCTGTTGTGAAGGTGAGCCGCTCGCGACACAGACAGCGTGGCTGGGTATCCGGCTTTCGCCGGCCGGTCCGCCGTGGCGGAGTAGACCGGGCGCAGCCGGCCGTACCTGGGCCACCATATCTCGCTCTGTTCTCGACACGCCTGGACGGATGGACCTCTCTGTCACGCCTGGACCGCCAGGCCGGGTGTCGGCGGTGTCGGTAGTGTCGGTAGTGTCGGCGTGGTGTCGTAGGTGTCGGTGGTGTCGGCGGTGTTGATAGTGTCGGCGGTGGTGTCGGTAGTGTCGGTAGTGTCGGTAGTGTCGGTAGTGTCGGTAGTGTCGGCGGTGGTGTCGGTAGTGTCGGTAGTGTCGGTAGTGTCGGTAGTGTCGGTAGTGTCGGTAGTGTCGGCGTGGTGTCGGAGGTGTCGGTGGTGTCGGCGGTGTTGATAGTGTCGGCGGTGTCGGTAGTGTCGGCAGTGTCAGTAGTGTCGGTAGTGTCATCGGTGTCGGTAGTGTCGGTGTGTCGGTAGTGTCAGGGTGTCGGTGTGTCGGTAGTGTCGGTAGTGTCGGCGTGGTGTCGGAGGTGTCGGTGGTGTCGGCGGTGTTGATAGTGTCGGCGGTGTCGGTAGTGTCGGCAGTGTCAGTAGTGTCGGTAGTGTCATCGGTGTCGGTAGTGTCGGCGGTATCAGTAGTGTCGGTAGTGTCAGCGGTGTCGGTGGTGTCGGTAGTGTCGGTAGTGTCGGTAGTGTCGGCGTGGTGTCGGAGGTGTCGGTGGTGTCGGCGGTGTTGATAGTGTCGGCGGTGTCGGTAGTGTCGGCAGTGTCAGTAGTGTCGGTAGTGTCATCGGTGTCGGTAGTGTAGGCGGTATCAGTAGTGTCGGTAGTGTCAGCGGTGTCGGTAGTGTCGGTTGTGTCGGTAGTGTCGGCGTGGTGTCGGAGGTGTCGGTAGTGTCGGCGGTGTTGATAGTGTCGGCGGTGTCGGTAGTGTCGGCAGTGTCAGTAGTGTCGGTAGTGTCATCGGTGTCGGTAGTGTCGGCGGTGTCAGTAGTGTCGGTAGTGTCAGCGGTGTCGGTAGTGTCGGCGATGTCAGCAGTGTCGGTAGTGTCGGCGGTGTCAGTAGTGTCGGCGGTGTCGGCGGTGTCGGTGGTGTCGGTGGTGTCGGTGGTGTCGGCGGTGTCGGTAGTGTCGGCGGTGTCGGTAGTGTCAGCAGTGTCAGTAGTGTCGGTAGTGTCGGCGGGGTCGGTAGTGTCGGCGGTGTCAGTAGTGTCGGTAGTGTCGGCGGTGTCGGTAGTGTCGGTGGTGTCGGCGGGGCAGTAGTATCGGCGGTGTCAGCGGTGTCGGCGGTGTCGGTAGTGTCGGCGGTATCAGTAGTGTCGGCGGTGTCAGCGGTGTCGGCGGTGTCGGCGAGATGTCGGTGGTGTGTCGGCGGTGTCAGCGGTGTTGGGATTTTCGGAGGTGTCGGCGGTGTTGGCGCTTTAAACTCGCTTTGTCCAACTTTCTGACTCCAAGCCACGAGTGTCGACATTTTATAGTCGTCAGTCAACCCATCTGCAACAAGCCGCGCTGACACTTTAATACACTTCTTTCTGCTCGTAGCCTGTATCAATATGGCTGTCGTCAATCAATATGGCTGTCGAATCAAGGTTAGCCAAAGACCACTGACAGGTAACGCCCAACTTTTTCTGCGTCGATAGTTCCGTTTTCTGATGTGATCAGATATTGTAGAGACAATAGCGACCTTGATCAGATTTCCGACCAGATTGTGAATAGACTGTCCAGACGCTGCCCAGAGACGCCGGAAATTTGGCATTGACATTGCCAGACCGGGCACAGGCCGGGTTCACCCGTCACAAGATGTATTAGACATGTTCCGCTGTACCTGTACAAAAGCTGCAGCCGTTGCTGTGAACCCTATGACGCCCAGAATGAGAGGTGCAAACCTGATGCCGGCGAATGTTGTCAAGGTCATCTGAGGCTTCCTTTTGCACGAAAATGAAATCTATCTGACTCCGATAGCCTCAGGCATGGAAAGGAATGGGAAAAACAACCTCGCCTACAGCGTGCCATCCACGGTGAGTGTTGACTGTTATTGTGCTGGTATAAGTATTTGCTCCTGTATGGGGGAGGGGTACCCCGGAGCTTGCAAGCTGAGGGTGCTAACGGGATGAAACAAGTCCAGTGTGTTTCTCGTGGCGTGTTTGACTCCCGAGGTGAGACTCGGAATTGCTGGCTGACATCTGAGATTGTATTAAATATCATTTTGCATCACCAGAATCCAAATCCGTCACGTCACAAAAGTCCAAATCGTCACGGCATCCAGCATAGTAAAAACATAAGTAGTCATAGTTGATCTTATTCTTCCTAGACCTCAGCAAGTGCTTTGATGTGATAGACCATTCTAAGTTGCTAATCAAGCTGCACGTGCATGGCATTGACACTTTATGGTTTTTCGACTCACCTGCGAAATCGCACACCGAGTGTCAGCATCACTGATAGTCTGGGCTTAACGAATGTATCTTCAAAGCTTCCTAAGAACATCGGCGTCTTTCAGGGATCCGCACTGGGCCCCCTCTTCTACTGTATTCGCGAACGATCTCAGTTTGTTCGAGGAGGATGCAGCGGTGGTATAGTACACGGATGACATCCATATTTTGGTCAGCGACCATAAATCCCAATTTCAGATCACTGCCTCACGAATGGAGCACGCTTTGCCCTATCTCAATAACGGGCTCAATGACAACGCCGCAAAAACTCAGTTGATGTTGTTAGTAAGCGAGCAAAGCTTGCGCAACACCCCCAAGGTCACTGTGAAATTATACAGTCACGATCTCTCCCCCTGTTCGGAAACCCAAAATGTTGGCCTTTATATTTCACACTCAGTTTTCATCATCATGCATCGTTAGTTACTAAACGCTGCTGTATATTCAGGCCAGATCGTCCTATCTGAAGCATTGCTTGCCCCTTCCTCCTCCGCACCCAGCGTAATAACCACATTGGTGATTGCGCTTTGGTTCTCTCGTAGGTCCAATACTGCATTTCAGTATACGGCTGCGGATCTCTAAACAGCATCTATCGGATTAAAAAAGAAGTGAACACACTACTGAAGTTATCTGAACGCGAACAGTTCGACCACGTATCGGACCTGCTCGAGGAGCTTGGCTGGCTGCCTGCTGAGAATCTGGCGAGATTTCACACTAGGACGCTTACGCACAAACTACGCCGCTTGGGCGAGCCCGACGTGCCGGCCAGGCACGTCGGGCTCCTATTTGTTCCTATATAACAACCTATTTGTTCCGCGATCCAAGACGGAAATGGGCAAAAGGTGTGTTCCGCCCGTGCACCTGCGCAGTTCACTACGCTTCTGGCTAACATGACTCCACTACCTATGCCATCATTTCGGTGCGCCTTGAAGCCTCATCGGTGGCAGCGCGTTGCTGCGTAGTCAGATGACACCATCACGACTTCGACTGTGCATTAGCGTCCAGGTGAGGTTGTGTGTTGTCTTGGTGTGTGACAGCCCTTGCCACTGACACTCCGCTTTTTTATTTATATCTGACAATGGGCTGGAAAAGCCAGGAGTTTCTTGGAAGGCCCCAATACACGTCTTTGTCTTCGTCTTCGTGTCAGCGCAGTCGCTCAAGCAACTATGGCCACTGTGAAGAACTCTTGCACTGGCTCACTAATAACGGAATGCAATTTAGTATGCTCGTGTTAGTATAAGGCTGATTTTCAGGAATATAGCAGGGAGGCCTAAAAACAAATTCATGTTCGATTTTGCTTCACCCCCCCCCCCCCATCACAGCAGCGTCGACGAGAAAAACTCACTTCAGCACGTGACACAGCGCCACTCGTATGCCCACAAGTGCAGACGTTGCTGACGTCACACAAGCGGTCTTGGAACAAGCCAGCAAGTCCAGCCGAGAGTCTCCGATTACGTCACCGCTTCCTCATCCTGAGCCCCACTCTGCCGAGCACCCCCCTCCCTCCCGAGCCCCTGCTCTGTCGAGTCACGGGCTCTTCTAAGAGGGCGGCGGCGCCGCAGGTGGCCTGCACTTACCGCATGGCGGTAGGTGCAGGTCGTCTGCTGATGTGGCTGCACCCTATGGCGGGCACCGCCAGTAATAGGGACCGGCGTCTGCTGATGTGGCAGTGTTCGGCTTACCTCTGGCAGGTTCCGAGCACAGAGCCCGGCCCAGGGTGCTTATTTAATGTCTCTCAGGACAGGGGGACGAGTGGTCTAGGGGTAAGATGCTCGTCTCGCAATCGAAAGATTGTGGGTTCGAATCTCACCTGTCGCTACTCTTCGCCCGCGACCAATCGGCGTGAGAGATTGGCGACGCTATATGACTCAACGGTCGACGTGTCGTAAAACCAATAACCAACCAAACAACAATCTCAGGACATGCCCTGAAATGTATGCTACTCGAATCTTCCCCGTGGATTAAACTGTATACTTCTTTTAAGGTATGCACGATTGGTAGCGTTGTGCCATTTCTCACCGCCCGGTGTCAGTACAGTGTTCCATATCATTCCATATCATTCCATATCATTCCATATCATTCCATATCATTCCATATCATTCCATAGCATTCCATATCATTTTCGTTTCTGGGTTGGCGAGGCTGGATTCTTCTTTTTTCGAAGCGATTTCTGCACTGGTTTTTAAGCAGTGGCACCATAATTTCACTGGAAATTAATGTTTTGCCGCAAAAAAGTTTGAAGTTGATGGAATACAGTTGCCCTAAACTACAACAATTTCCGGACTTACCTGAGGTCTACATGCGCTGTTAGCCGCGAGTTCCTATGGTGGCGTCAGCAATTCTGCAGCATTATCCGCAGTGTGGTCTGGCGTGCTGCTGCAGCATTATCCGCAGTGTGGTCTGGCGTGCTGCTGCTCTTCGAAGTTCCATGTGGTGCTCAAACACCATGCAATGCCACCATAAACGTCGTCAATGTCTTCTCTCACCGCAGTCATCGTCGTCACCTATCCGTCCTGCCGTCTGCTTCCCGTCATCCTGCCGCTCTCCCGAACATTTCGATCACTCCCCCGAACATCCCGAACACGCTCCCGAACACTCCCGACCATCCCGAACATTCTCCCGTACATCCAGACGATTCTCCCGAACACCCCGAACACCCTCCTGAACATCCGAACACTCCCCCCGAACATTCAAAACACTGCCGAACATCTGGTCACGCCAGCTCCGTCTCAACCAAGCGCGGTTTACCCAGCCCGCAGGCGTGCGACACAGGGGACAATCGCCACTCAATTCTCAGTTGAGTGGACAATACTCAATCCTTGAAAGCAATGTTCGGGAACTGTGCCGCGGATGGTGGACAATGGTCACGTGACAATGGTCTGCCCGCACGGAAATACGTCAGCTGAGCACGACGAGCCGCTTGTTTGCACCACTGCACGTGCATAGCCGCCCCAGCGCCTCCCCCGTCGGGAGGGAGGGGGAGTCACGGCCGGCCGGCACCGCCCTGCCCCCCGGCGCCGGCACACCCACCGGCGCCACCGCGGTCACGTGGGCGTGGGACGCTGGCGGCGCGCCTGTCACGTGACCGGGAGGTGGCGCGATGGAGAAAAAAACCCGCCCGCCGGCCGGTAGAAAGTCGCCCGACTGGTGTCAGAGTCTGGGTGTCAGTGGTGCCAGAGTCGGGGTATCGGGGGCGTCAGAGTTAGAGTGCCAGTAGAGTCAGAGTCGGGATATCAGTGGTGTCAGAGTCGGAGTGCCGGTGGTGTCAGAGTCAGGGTATTAGTGATGTCAGTCCGGGTATCAGTAGTGTCAGAGTCAGGTTATCGGTGGTATCAGCGTCCGAGTGGTTGTCTGGTTGTTAGTGGACATCGCATGACCGGTGTCAGAGTCGGGGTGTCAGTGGACTCCGAGCCGCGGCCTTTCACAGCTCGGGCAGGTGCTGTGCGAGTGGGGCAGGCAAAATTATGGTTTACGCTATAAGCTAGAGGAGATGAATGATACCGTTTGGACGAGCTGATGATAATTAATCGCAGTGGCGCACTCAGGGAGTGGCCTTGCGGTGTTTGGCTCACACGACTCTTCCCGAGATGCTTGATATCTGAACGAAAGCAAGACTTCTTGACGCGTTTGATATGGGAGGCCATTGGCGCATGAATAGCCTGGGGAATAGAATAGTGCACCTATCATAAAGTTCTTTGTTGACTGGGGGTGGGGAGGAGCGCTCCGAAAATGTTAGATGTACTGCATCAGCAGACATCGGCAGGTCTAACAAACTCAGCTTCCTGTAGTTAGGGCTGCCAACGACCTAATGGCAAGCAAGACATCGGGTGCCGCAATAGCACTCGCGCTTGAGTAATCTGGCGCAATGACGTCACCAATCGGGAAGGCGGTGACGTCCACAGTGGGTCTCCTACGGCCGTCAATTGTGCAACGAAGTGATAGGCGGAACACGACCAATAACACTGCTGTCGCAAATCGTGCAGGTGACATTACCAGACGGAAAACTATACCTTTGATGCAATTGCACAAGTGTCATCCCCTGTGAGCTGCAAACCTACGCAAGCGATGTGAAGCTGGGGAAAGCTGGTGTTGCTGTTTCAATATAAGAAATTCGACGGAAGTGCCCCAGGATGCCAGGATGCCTTGTGCGCCTGCAATTGGCGGGACATGTCTCACCGGTACCGCACCATCGCAGAGCGGGCGTGTGCCCTCCCATCCACAGTCCTACACTAGATCAAAGAAAGAGATTTATAGATTGTGACCACGTAAAACCATAAATTTTCCGCGGGCGAAGCATGCAAATAGAGGTATCAGATTTGTAACATTACGGTTTCGTCTGGCACCCCCCCCCCCCCGTCTCCCGAAGAAAATTATCGCTGCGCCCCTTAGCAATGGCAAACTATCATCTGATGAGATTTAACAGGTACAATGCACCTGGTACACTATAAGCGACCTACGCCACCAGATATTCCAATGAACTAAAGCTTTGTACTGTAGCTGATAGGTGGCTGTGGCGGGCAGTACAGCGCGCTAGCGCAGTGTTCGGTGTTAGCCACAAGGGCCCTTCTTGATCGCACTCTGGACACTGAACCAGTTGACCACAAAATCTGTCGATCAACCCTCCCTGGAATACAGAAAAACAAGCCCCCTATTCTTATAATGATTGTCTATGCCGTTTTTAAAGATGTTCCGTGTGTTGCTACTGACAATGGTTCCTGGCAGCTGGTTCCAGTGTTCTACTACCCTGTTGGTGAAGAAAGACTGTCTTAACCTTGTCCTGCTGTGATTAACTTTAATTTTGAATTGATGACCTCTAATTGCATCATTTCTGTTCAATTCAAACATTTCCCTGATATATCCCTGTTCCTGACCATGAACAAATTTAAAAACCTCGATTAGATCTCCTCTGAGCCTTCTATATCTAAGTGAAAACATATTCAATTTCTTCAATCTTTCCTCATATGCCAGGTTGTCTATACCATTAACCATTTGTGTTGCCCTCTTTTGTACTCTCTCTAAAAGCCAACAATCTTTCTCATAACTAGGGGACCAAGCTTGGACACAGTATTCCAAATGTGGCCTGACATATGCACAGTAAAGCTTCCTGATGACCTCCTCACATTTGTATGACACATTCCTCTGTATTGCCCCAAGCATTCTTAGTGCCTTCTTCCTGGCTTCTTTGGTCTGTTCTGATGCCCTCAATTTTGTGTTCAAAATAACACCTAAGTCCTTCTCCTGCTGAGTCACAGATAGTACTTGGCCATCCATCACGTATGGTGCCTTCATATGCTGCCTACCTACATGCATGACTTTGCACTTATCAAAATTAAACTTCATTTGCCATTTTTTCGGACCACTTAACAAGCTCGTCTAAGTCTTTCTGCAGCAAAACATGCTCATTGTGCCCTGTTATTGCCCTAAAGATCTTCAAATCATCCGCAAATTTCAAAACCTTACTGCTTAGGCCACATTCAATGCTATTCACAAATATAATGAAGGAAGGTGCTGAATCCACTGCTAGGTACACCCTATATCAGTTATAAAGCGTTTATACTTCATAAGAGACCATCCAGTTAAGTCTGTAAATGGAAGATACCATAAGCCTGGTAAAAAGACCCATCCCAACCATCCCACATCCTGAAGAAACCAGTCCACCAATATCCCACACACTTATCAATGCCTATCTACCCTAGCTATCCAGCCCTATTCCCCTGATCCCTCTTATCACATGTGGATTGAATGCCTATCAATAATTTTCCAACTGCATCCATGCCTTAAAGGGGTATGTGCCGTGCACACTTACTTAACATAAATCTCACCCCTTCCATCACAAATTAGAACTCAAAAACAAGATTTTCCTGTCTAAAAAATTTGTCCACCCTACTTTTAAATACATTCAATGAGGAACCCCCCACAACATCAGCAGGCAGCCCATTCCACTGATCAACAACCCTTTGACTGAAGACCTGTTGTCGCTTAACTGTCCTACACCTCAACTTGTCTAACCTGAATTGATGACACCTATGTGATACTCTAAACTGAAGAGCGCCATTCAAATTGACCTGATCTAGTCCTTTAACAATTTTGTACATTTCAATCATGTCCCCCACCTTAATCTCCTATACTTGAGTGAGTACATGTCTAATGCCACAAGCCTTTCTCCATATTCGAAGTTACATATTTCACTGATGAGTCTAGTTGCTTTGCGCTGCACTCTTTCTAACATATCTATATCTTTTTCTAGGTAGGGCTCCATGCTTGTACAGAATATTCCAAGTGGGGTCGCACATATGCTAAGTACAGTTTTTTCATGACTTCCTTGCTCTTATATATCACACTTCTATTAATGAGTCCCAGCATTCTGAGTGCCCTGTTCCTAGCTGAGATACATTGTTTTTCTGCTTTAAGGTCTTTTGAAACCAACACACCAAAGTCCCTTTCCTCTGCAATAACATCCAGTTCCCTCCCTCCCATTGTATATCTGTAAGTCTCACCTCCAGACCCCAGATGCATAACCTTACACTTGTCATAGTTGAAAGACATCTGCCATTGATCAGCCCACTTTTTTAGATCCCCAAGTCTAGTGAATATTTATAGATTGATCACAACTGTTTGCCACTCCTACCAGCTTGATGTCATCAGCAAATTTGAACAGTCTATTCCTCAGCTCTACCTCAATGTTATTCACAAAGATGATAAAGAGAAGTTGCCCTAGAACAGAGCCCTGTGGTACTCCATCAGAACATCCTTCCAATCAGATTTACATCCATTTAACACTACCCTTTGTTTCCTTCCCCTCAACCATGCTTCAATCCAACCTAGAACTTTCCCAACAATCCCATGTTGCTAAATGAGCCTGAATATTCTGCTTAATCAGTTGTTCTAGTACCTTGCAAACTATTGAGGTCAAACTGATTGGCCTGTAGTTCCCTACACATTTCATACTTCCCTTTTTGAAAATTGGTACTACATTTGCATTTCTCCAATCTTCAGGCACTTCAGAATATTCCATAGACTGCCTGGAAATTATACCTAGGGGAACTGCTAAAGCTTTAGCACACTCTACTAAGACCCTAGCATATATATATATATACCATCTGGTCCAGAAGCCTTATTAGGCTTTATTCTCTGCAACTGCTTTTCTACAGCCTCTGTAGTTATTGTAAGATCCTCCAACATATCACCTGTCATGGCATAAGATTAAGTTGTTTCTATTCTACCAGAATTGTCTTTAGTAAAGACTAATGAGAATTGCTTGCTTAGGGATTCCACAATATCACAATCATCAACCACTAATTCCCCATTTACCTCCAGTGGTCCTACACTACACTTTTTAGCCTTAAATTTGTAGAAGTTAAACAATCTCTTAGCATTACCTGTTGAACATTCTTGAGCTAATTTGAATTCAGCCAGTCTTTTAGATGCCCTAATACACCTCCTAACTTTATTTCTAGCTATTTGATATGATTTGAGGTTTACCTCAGAGTTAGCATAGTTTAGTTTCTTGAATGCCTGTTTCTTTGACTCCAGTAAATGCTTTACTTCCCTGGTCAGCCATGAAGGGTGCTTAACCCTGGCTAATCTAATTTGCCTATTGGGAATGAACCTATCCTGACCTTGAAATAGTTTATCTTTTATCATGCTCTACATTTCATAAGCATCTAAGCCCTTAAATAAGTCTTCCCAATGAATTTCATTCCGGAAGATCCTGAACTCATTGTAATTCCCTTTAGCAAAATTTTGAATCAATGTATTATTGGTTCCTACACTTCGAACATACAATGAGAAGCGTATAATGTTGTGATCACTATTACCAATGGTCTCTCCTATGTTCACATTTTGTACAAAATTTACCTCATCAGTAAGCACAAGATCTAATATTTCATTTTCCCTTGTAGGTTCATGTATCATTTGAAAGAATACATTTTCCTCAAAACAATCCATGACACTTCTTCCTGATTTGTTTAGATCTATAGTTTTGCTTTCCAATCCTGTTCCCTTGGCAAAGATGCGTAGGGGACGAGTAGTCTAGGGATAAGTTGCCGGTCTCACGATCGAAAGATTGTGGGTTCTAGTCTCACCTGTCGCTACTCTTCGCCCGCGACCAATCGGAGTGAGAGATTGGCGACCCTGCATGACTCAACGGTCGACGTGTCGTAAAACCAGTAACCAAAGATGCTTTCCTGTAATTGCATGACATCAGCCGGAAATGCGAGGTCGGTCGAGGCCTGGTTCTACTGGGAGAATCACCGTTGTCAATGTGGCTAGAGAGTTTGTTGTAGCTTGTAAACGCTCGGTAGAAACCTGGGAAGTTGTACATACCTTGAAAACGCCCGGTATAAACTTGGGAAGTACATTGCAGGAAGTGCCCATGACACGGGCGGATTGAAGTTCGTCCTCGACGGTGAGTAGAAAGAAAAGCTTCCACCTCAACCCATGCTCCCCCGCAACAATTCAGCACCTCATTGCAACCTTCGTACTAATATCCTGCTTAAGCAGTTCATTCAGCTTTTTACCGGTAAATCGGTTTCTATTTAACCCGGTCGGACTCTGGTTATCATGCTGTTTTCAGGTCGTCGCGGCCCATCATGACTAACCTGATGCGTGGCGATTCGGAGAGGATTCCAACCAGTCATGCGGTTGACTTACAGACGCTACACTGAAGTCGACGATGGCGATAGCACCGTCTTCGGAAAGGCAACACATTAACACATCCATCTGAACGTGACTGGCACATGTCTATTGCGATTCTCACAAGCGTCTGCCAAATGTAGGCACCGCCATCTGAGCGGAGGGGAATGCGGGAGACACACCCGGACATGTCGAACCTTAGTACGCCGTCCTAAAGTTAGTACGCCGTACTAACCTTAGTATGCCGTATGGACAAAATCGATTCCTCTTCCTCCCTTGTAAAAAAAACGACGAGTGACGCCAATGCTCGCGCTTATGCGAGTCAGTTAGTGATGTGTTCATGCGCGAGAACAGGACCACGTAACCACATGACCACTGCGACAACACAAGAGTACACATTCGGAAAACGTTACAGAACAGTCGGAGGTGGGAGAGGTGAACTGAACGACCTGGCTATCCCTGCGACACCGGCTGCCATGGCGGAAATGTTCTGTCAGACCACGCACATTAAACGGCCAGAGCATCGCACGTCAGGTCGTGTACGCATATCCGCGTGGCTGGACTCCATGACTGGTTGCCTGCAGACTGGTTGCCTGCAGACTGGTTGCCTGCTGACTGGTTTCCTGCTGACTGGTTGCCTGCTGACTGGTTGCCTGCTGACTGGTTGCCTGCTGACTGGTTGCCTGCTGACTGGTTGCCTGCTGACTGGTTGCCTGCTGACTGGTTGCCTGCTGACTGGTTGCCTGCTGACTGGTTGCCTGCTGTACGTCGACGGCGCGTTCGGTTTCCGGCCGGAAGCTACGCGGGTCCTATTTACCAATGCCCTCTCAACTGGGGCTCTGTGTCTGACGATAACGTTGCACGCAATTCCTATTTACCAGCGCCCTCTGAGCTGGGGCTCGGTGTTGGGCGATAGCGTTTCACGCAGTTGCATTTACTAATGCTGAGGCTCTGTGTCGGACGATAGCGTTTCACGCAGTTCTCATTTGCCCATGTAGGCAGAGCTGCGGCTCTGCGTCCAGCGATAGCGCTGCACACGGTTCCCCTCACAGAATGCCGGCTGGAGGCATGGCAATCACCTCCGGTGGTGACGCTTCATGAGGGTTTACGTTGATTTGGTTTGAATGTTGATGTCCCGATGAATGCATGATGAGAATATTAGGCGGATTGAGGTGCCCTATTTCACGTAAAGGTAATGTAATTAATCCAGATTCCATCTCGAGTCGTATTTGTGTGGAAGCTGCGTACGTTCGATATCGGGATATTATTGTCGATATTGTTATGCACATTTTTTTTTTTTTTTTTTTTTTTTATTGTCGTCCCCATATCAGATGCAGCAGCAGCTTATCCTAATTTGGCTGTATGCACCTTCATTGGGTCTTTCAGTGTGGGGCTTCCCTGGGTGAGCTGCCCATAGATCAGGACAGCCAACCCATGGGTGCCTCGGGATGCAAGCAAGAGATACAACAGAAGGTGATTATGCCAATACTATTACCATCCCTTCTGTATTTTCTTTTTCTTTTTGCAGATAGACTACCACCAATTAGTAGAAAGGAAATGAGACCCCGGAAAAACTATGGGCAGGTAGCAAGCTAGTAGCGCCCACGGAATTCCCAGGGTGACAAGTTGAAATGTTAGGGGGAGTACAGAAAGCATTCAGACGAAGATAACTCATGCAGAATATGCATGGGTGAATACGAACCTAACAGAATCCTCCATCACAAAAAAGAAACAAAAACAGAACGAAACAAAAACAAAAAACCCATTCATTCACGCATATCATACTTTTCTGTGTTGCCTTATATTAACAGTGACGATTCTCTATGGCAAGGTATAATTTTTAAAAGTTATCTATATGAGTTACATGAACTAGATTCAGTCTTCAGTTCTCGTTTGATATGTATAATTCCATAAAGTAATGTCTAAGGCATTTCTTTAGCACATTTTTTTTCCTTGGCACCTTTTCTATTCTGGGAAATATTTGGCAAATTACACTATTCCAGGATTTTGGTGCAGAGTATGTAATAGCAAACAGCCTATATTGTCGATAAGTAAATGGTATAGAGAAATGTTGAATGATTCTTGTATTAGTAGGTGTTGCATATTGAAGAAGTCAGCCATAGCACATGGCAATGTATCATGTACAAATTTGTGCAGTATTAATATGTTTTGTTCCTGCACCATATCAGTGAACTTCAATATGTTGTACTTGATAAATAACTCATTTGTAGGATATGTGTAATGTTTATAATCAATAATCCGTAATGCACGTTTCTGGGATTTTATAATTTGGTCTAATCTTGTGGGATAATTATTACTCCAAATCACCGCACAGTAATATATATAGGGAAGGATTAAAGAGTTATATAAGTACTTCAGTTCTCGACTTGTAATGAAATATTTTGCCCTCCCCATAATACCCAAGTTTCTACTAATGATGGCTGTGACATAATCAATGTGCCCATGCCAAGTCAATTTTTCATCAAGCACTATGCCAAGATACTTGATTTGTTTTTTTCTGTTCACTTTTGCCAAATTGATCTATGTCTATGTCATTGCTGGGAGTTCCAGAATATATTTGATAATTTGTCTTTGTTACATTTAGAGATAACCTATTTGCTTTGAAACATTGCACATGCAACTGCAAGCAGAGGTGTGCTGAACAGGTTTGTCTGGTAGAATCAGTGCACAGTTGCTTGTTTTGTGCCGTTGTTTGGTGCTGACGATATACAGCGGTGCTGCAACAGCCGATACCATTTTCGCCATCGACCATCGTATTGTTCAGTAATCACGTGAGGAGTTTGAATATTTGGTGGTTGCACATTGTAGTGTTTGAAAACGACTCTCACTAAGTAAGTTCAGAGCATTCTCCAATGTCATATGCAGGTATTGTTTGATCAACAACCGCAGGAGTCCCTGTCCAAAATATCCCGCTCTGTCTATCACGTGCCTTTGGCAGGCAGCCAGGACGTGTTCCACCGACAGCCTCTCGTCGCATCCGCTACACTTCAGAGCTCCCCGGCTGTGTAGGTAATGCCTGTGTGTGACGTATTCATCCCGTCCATCAGTGCGCACAGCACGAGACCCTCGAAGCTCCTTGGGGCGTCCTCTCCATCTCCCAGCTGGCGCTTCACATCGCCGAACATACTACCACAAGCATCCCATCGCTTCTGTCCCTGATCCCTGGTAGGCTTACGGCGTGTTGGCGGTAAGTCGCAGGCCGTCATCGTAACAGATGTCTGTGTGTTACCATGTTACCATGTTACCATGTTACCATGTTACCATGTTACCATGTTACCATGCAGCATGTTTTCAGGGTTAGATGACAAAGCGCGATGGAAGACAAAAATGAGGATGGCCGGTTCCCGGCCATCCGCTTCTGTTGAGTACCTGTTTGCTGTTTGCTACCTCACTGTTATCGAAGGAAATGTTGGCTTCGTGTTATATCAGCGATGCTTCATGGCTGTCTTCCTAGAACCATCCGAGAAGGCAGGCCAAGGTCACTGACCTTGGATACCCTCCTAAAACCCCAAGTGAACTAGTATGCACCCAGCCTACTAGCATCAGCTATATAGTGACCTAGCATCAGCATATTTTTTGTTTGTTGTGAATTATTGTAAGAACTATTTGTGCTGGATTCCAGTTCAACGACCATATGTGACTGACAGAGCTCATTTCGGTTCATCATCAGCTTGTTACCATTCAATAGTGAATGTTAGAGTGGCTTGGCACACTTGAAGTCATAAATAATGTAACCATTCATGTTAATTTACTATATTGCCTATAATTATCCAGATGTACACCAATGCCAAGATCAGGACGCAGGTGCGGCGCGAACGTGAACCACAGGCGACATTTTGTCAAATGTAGTTTCGAAATATACAAGGACAATGGCAAGCAATCCCAAAGCAGTCTTCACCTCATTGACCATGGCTTCCCTGACAAACTCAGCAACAACAAAATATTGCTACTTTGACCTACAATTGCAGGTTTCAGGGAACTCTGAAGACTCCGAAAAGTCCATCCGGGGCCAAACGTGTTAGATGTAGTCTCGTGTTGTCTCGTGTAGTCTCGTGTAGCACAAGCCAAGCCAGTGACCTCACACTATCTGGTGTTCATGAAATACTGCCAACCTCACACTATCTGGTGTCAATGAAATACTGCCAACCTCACACTATCTGGTGTCCATGAAATACTGCCAACCTCACACTATCTGGTGTCCATGAAATACTGCCGACCTCACACAGTCTGGTGTCCATGAAATACTGCCAACCTCAGACTGTCTGGTGCCCATGAAATACTGCCAACCTCACACTGTCTGGTGTCCATGAAATACTGCGAACCTAATACCATGAAATACTGCCAACCTCACACTGTCTGGTGTTCATGAAATACTGCCAACCTCACACTGTCTGGTGTCCACGAAATACTGCCAACCTCACATTGTCTGGTGTCCATGAAATACTGCCAACCTAATACCATGAAATACTGCCAACCTAATACCATGAAATACTGCCAACGTCACACTGTCTGGTGTCCATGAACTACTGCCAACCTAATACCATGAAATACTGGCAACCTAATACCATGAAATACTGCCAACCTCACACTGTCTGGTGTTCATGAAATACTGCCAACCTCACACTGTCTGGTGTCCACGAAATACTGCCAACCTAATACCATGAAATACTGCCAACCTCACACTGTCTGGTGTTCATGAAATACTGCCAACCTCACACTGTCTGGTGTCCACGAAATACTGCCAACCTCACATTGTCTGGTGTCCATGAAATACTGCCAACCTACTAATACCATGAAATACTGCCAACCTAATACCATAAAATACTGCCAACCTCACACTGTCTGGTGTCCATGAAATACTGCCAACCTCACACTGTCTGGTGTCCATGAAATACTGCCAACCTAATACAATGAAATACTGCCAACCTCACACTGTCTGGTGTCCATGAAATGCAGCCAACCTCACACTGTCTGGTGTCCATGAAATACCGCCAACCTCACACTGTCTGGTGTCCATGAAATACTGCCAACCTAATACCATGAAATACTGGCAACCTAATACCATGAAATACTGCCAACCTCACACTGTCTGGTGTTCATGAAATACTGCCAACCTCACACTGTCTGGTGTCCACGAAATACTGCCAACCTCACATTGTCTGGTGTCCATGAAATACTGCGAACCTAATACCATGAAATACTGCCAACCTCACATTGTCTGGTGTCCATGAAATACTGCCAACCTAATGCCATGAAATACTGGCAACCTAATACCATGAAATACTGCCAACCTCACACTGTCTGGTGTTCATGAAATACTGCCAACCTCACACTGTCTGGTGTCCACGAAATACTGCCAACTTCACATTGTCTGGTGTCCATGAAATACTGCCAACCTACTAATACCATGAAATACTGCCAACCTAATACCATGAAATACTGCCAACCTCACACTGTCTGGTGTCCATGAAATACTGCCAACCTAATACAATGAAATACTGCCAACCTTACACTGTCTGGTGTCCATGAAATGCTGCCAACCTCACACTGTCTGGTGTCCATGAAATACCGCCGACCTCACACTGTCTGGTGTCCATGAAATACTGCCAACCTAATACCATGAAATACTGGCAACCTAATACCATGAAATACTGCCAACCTCACACTGTCTGGTGTCCATGAAATGCTGCCAACCTCACACTGTCTGGTGTCCATGAAATACTGCCAACCTAATACAATGAAATACTGCCAACCTCACACTGTCTGGTGTCCATGAAATACTGCCAACCTCACACTGTCTGGTGTCCATGAAATACTGCCAACCTAATACAATGAAATACTGCCAACCTAATACAATGAAATACTGCCAACCTCACACTGTCTGGTGTCCATGAAATGCTGCCAACCTCACACTGTCTGGTGTCCATGAAATACCGCCAACCTCACACTGTCTGGTGTCCATGAAATACTGCCAACCTAATACAATGAAATACTGCCAACCTCACACTGTCTGGTGTCCATGAAATACTGCCAACCTCACACTGTCTGGTGTCCATGAAATACTGCCAACCTAATACAATGAAATACTGCCAACCTCACACTGTCTGGTGTCCATGAAATGCTGCCAACCTCACACTGTCTGGTGTCCATGAAATACCGCCAACCTCACACTGTCTGGTGTCCATGAAATACCGCCAACCTCACACTGTCTGGTGTCCATGAAATACTGCCAACCTAATACAATGAAATACTGCCAACCTCACACTGTCTGGTGTCCATGAAATGTTGCCGACCTCACACTGTCTGGTGTCCATGAAATACCGCCAACCTAATACAATGAAATACTGCCAACCTCACACTGTCTGGTGTCCATGAAATACCGCCAACCTAATACAATGAAATACTGCCAACCTCACACTACCTGGTGTCCATGAAATACCGCCAACCTCACACTGTCTGGTGTCCATGAAATACTGCCAACCTCACACTGTCTGGTGTCCATGAAATACTGCCAACCTCACACTGTCTGGTGTCCATGAAATACCGCCAACCTCACACTGTCTGGTGTCCATGAAATACTTCCAACCTAATACAATGAAATACTGCCAACCTCACACTGTCTGGTGTCCATGAAATACCGCCAACCTCACACTGTCTGGTGTCCATGAAATACTGCCAACCTCACACTGTCTGGTGTCCATGAAATACTGCCAACCTCACACTGTCTGGTGTCCATGAAATACCGCCAACCTCACACTGTCTGGTGTCCATGAAATACTGCCAACCTAATACAATGAAATACTGCCAACCTCACACTGTCTGGTGTCCATGAAATGTTGCCGACCTCACACGGTCTGGTGTCCATGAAATACCGCCAACCTAATACAATGAAATACTGCCAACCTCACACTGTCTGGTGTCCATGAAATACCGCCAACCTAATACAATGAAATACTGCCAACCTCACACTGTCTGGTGTCCATGAAATGTTGCCGACCTCACACTGTCTGGTGTCCATGAAATACTGCCAACCTAATACAATGAAATACTGCCAACCTCACACTGTCTGGTGTCCATGAAATACTGCCAACCTCACACTGTCTGGTGTCCATGAAATACTGCCAACCTCACACTGTCTGGTGTCCATGAAATACTGCCAACCTAATACAATGAAATACTGTCAACCTCACACTGTCTGGTGTCCATGAAATGCTGCCAACCTCACACTGTCTGGTGTCCATGAAATACTGCGAACCTAATACCATGAAATACTGCCAACCTAATACCATGAAATACTGCCAACCTAATTGCATGAAAGTGCAAGCGAAAAGTATTCGGTGAAATCCTAAGATGTTTGAAACAGTTTAGATCACCCATTGACTTCATTGGTCACGCTTGGTTGCATTCGGAGTTATTGATGGGTCTGGGTTTAATTCTGAGAGGCACATAGTAAAAAAAATCAACACTTTGTCTTCGTTAGTGAATTCAAATGCTTCGGAAACATACACAAAAAATCCGAATGAAAAACAAGCACACAGTTGACCTAGCACGACCTACAATCAGTGTTAGAGTGGCTTGGCACACTTGGAGTCATAATCACCATATCATCAGGTGTTTTCAGACGCATGCAATTATTCATTTCAACCTTCCATTAACCAGACCATATTAGTGGCGAAATGCTGTCATAAATAAATTCGCAAAGTCATTTGGCTGCATTGACTTCACGTAATTTGACCGGGAATCAATTATTGTCTGACACATAGCCCCGTTGTTCACATAAAGAACCCAGAGTTTTAGCTAGTTATAGCAGCAAAGGTTTCGGTGCTATTCAAAGCAAGCGAGGGGGACAATATATCCCCTCTCCTACTCCTTTTTCCTAGCGATTTGCTACGGAGCCCTGGTATTGTGGTGTACCAATGTGTCTGAGGAACATCTTACGCTTTTATCTGAACGTCATTGGCGTCATGTATAGTTTTGTAACGGCAAAGTATGCCATTCCTTCCTCCCTCCCACCCCACGCCCATACTCCGGTTGGCGCTGCGGGAAAAAATTGCCCCGGCCGAGTGGAAATGATTTCAGTCCTTCCAAAGGAACTGAAGAAGTGTGTATGCGCCCTAGACGTGTAATAAGAACAAGGTTCAAAGGCTCTGATCGAAACTGGCACGCACCAGACACACACTTCACGACAGCATTGCAGGTCAATTTTCAGGTCGCTGGAAGTGAACAGAAGTAAATAAGTGATACGTTTCCTTTCATTGAAACTGCACTATTGCTACTGAAGTCAACAGGAACGGTTTTGAAATATTGACAGGATCCAATTAACGTATGGAGAGGGAAATTTGAACATCTAACCATGGGTCAAATCGGCACAGCTACCATTTTTCTACATAGGCCTCTGTGGAGGTTGGATCCACTATCAGTCCATTTGGCCCCAGTAACGACAGCATTTGCTGCGGTACAGACGACAATGTCGTAATGGTGAAGGAAGTGAAGGAAACTGCCACCTAAAACGAGGTCAGAGTAGGGTGCGTTGCGTGAAATTAACATGAACCACGAACAGGTTCCCAATATTTTATTTGTTTTACGATATTTTGTTTTCCAGGCGAAGGCACTGATAACCCAAATTATGCAGTGGACCACAAATGCATTGCAACTATTAAATTATAGCGATGTATCTTGTTTGGCATTGTGTAGAAGTACGCACTTGTACTTTTCTTCCTCTCCTTTAATCTTTTGCGGGAGGATTCCGGTGGTCGGCCAAGTATTGAGGGGGCGGACATATTCTCCTACTCCTCCCCTAAAATCCATAAAACTAATCGGATTGTGGCGTGATCTGCAATTCCGTAATATGCAATTCTGAACATTCTGATAGGGGCCGGATTCAGGAGGCAGGAAATGGAAAAGAACTAGGAAATATTCTTGACCCACTGCTTCTAAATTTCGCAACTGATCTCGTCATCTTGCACCATTTTACAGTCAATGGAACGATCTTCCAGGTGAAACACAAACTATGAACTACCTAAACAAACTGCAATTATGGAGCTATCTTAGGATGTTTCATTTGGACATGATGCCTGCAATTTTGAAGTTGATGTTCTCAGCAAAAATAATTCCTTCCGGGGAAGGTGACGTACCAATAGCGTATTTCTGCACTTGTGGAATCGATGACCGATATCCAAAATGGGAGTCAAATTGAGATGGGAAAAGGTGCAAATTACCAGCATTATCGCACATCCCAGGATTAACATTTTCACGCCTGGTTTGCAATCCTCGGAAAGACCACTGTCGTAGTCATACAATCAACATAGGCGGCTTAGGAGACACCGTATGCTAGGGCCCGTTCCTGTTGCGCTAATCACGCTTAGCTCAAGCTTCAGTTGGGGCGAATGACGTCTCCTATCGTTTCCTTGCTAAGTTTCCTTGCTGCTCCTATCGTTTCCTTGCCGAATGGCATTGCCTCTGGTTGGCAATGCCATTCGGCATTGCCAACCAGAGGTGTGACTGACTGCGTACGTTTGACCGCGCCGCATGATAACGCGATTATGCGACTCGGCGTGTTGTTTGCAAAATAACCTCGGCACAACAGCATAGCAGTGTTTTTGTGCTAATCATCTGTATCTGAGCACTAGCTAAGTGTGCTTGACCACCGTCCAGGATGTGAGGAATTAACATGATACATAGTGTATCGCAATGACGTTCTCACTAGAGGTGGCCCAAAAGGACCGAAAGCCCGGTCAGAAGCTCGGTCGGGACCGGCGGACATTTTGACCGGTCTGGGAATGTATGCCGATCTTTCAACCGGTGCTTAAGTTGGTTTAATTTCAAGTTTGTAAATCAATGCAAGCTTTATAAAAAAAACCTGATGATGATAATTATGGTGTATCAAGCGAGGTAGCTTTAAACATTCCAGCCAGTAAGTTTTTGTATACACATTGAACAATTTGGTGATAAATTCTTCAGTATTTCAAGAGTTTGGCATGCTAATTGCTGAAAACAACAGCTAGTATGGAGCAGCTATGCAGCTTTGGATAGTGGTTTATAGCTCAAACATGGTCGTGATATGCAGCTTTCAAAAGCAAGACTTGCATCTGCAATAAAGCCTTTAAATGCCACTTAGTTTCACCAGATGATCAGCAGAATATGGCTGGGACCAGGCTAAAAGGCATGCATAATATACACGTCATCAGATTAGCATTATAGCCAACTATATTAACCCGTCTTTTCGGTCATATCCTCACACCCGGTCTCGGGGGGGGTTGATACAACAACACCCCTCCCCCTCTAATCTCCAAACTAAGCGTCTTACGAAAACGAAAGAGATGCCATCGGAAAGCGCTCGACGAGTTAGGGCAGACACCACCCCCAAAATTTTATCCCCCCCCAAAAAAGTGACGTCACTAGGGGGCCTAGGTTTTCAGGGCTTACATTTTGTTTTTGGCTCTGGGGAATTCATTTTGAGGGATATTTGAAAATAAAAAATATTTGGAATCAGAAAAGGAAGGCGAAATCGATCATGGCCATAAAATATTTGCCCACCCAAAAATCTTTGTTTTGTGAAATTGAAAAATGTTGAGATTCCAATTTTCTTTAATTTTTATTTATCTAATGGGTAGAGCGGACCGAAAAACGTTGTTCGAAGTCAACTTGCTCTCATAAAAATGCTTGCTTTAGCCAGAATCTTCGATTTTAGCTCTAATGGGCAATTATGCTGTATTAATAAGTAATCAAACAACGGAAAAAATATAAAATTCCTCTGGTGCGTTTTGTTTCGTCCCTAAAGATAAGCAAACGCTGAAAGTTTCATTAAAATATCTTTATCCGTTCAAGCGTGACGACTGGTTGAACATTTTTGGAGGTGACCTCACTTGACCTTGACTAACTCGTTGATCCTAGATGACCTGAACTCCAAATTTTAATACAACATGCCAAATTGATGTGGAAAAAGGTATACCAAATTTCGGCGCGCTGCCGTGCGCCGTTCTTTCACAATCCGGGGAAAGCCTATCACCCCCTCTGAGACGGCGCGGGTTAAGGTGATGTAGCCATACCATTGCTTCGTGTGAATGTAGGTCATTGAAACTCGCTTAATGACAATACAAGGGAAAACAAGCATTCTCAGGGGATGGAAATATCTTGATTATGGCAGGCTTCCATTGTGTCAGCAAAATTCCAAAACTATGCATCTCATAAAATGCCCATCATAATACTTGCCTTCCTAATCCAAAAACAGCAAAATTAACAACGAAATTTCCACTATGGACAAGAAATGATTAGTTCATCCTGGTCTACTGTGCAACAGGCTGTACACCACATCCAAGATATTTGTCATTCTGCTAGTAGATCTACAATTTAAAACTAAACATTATTCATTTTTCAAACTTCGCATTACGTCTTCTACAATACAATCCATACTTCATGCTCAGACTACCTGCCGTGCAACCGGTTGCTGCGCTGTTTTAGTCTTCTTACTACATTCCTTGATGTTAAAATAATTTGGGGTTAACCGTAAAGTACCGACCATAAAAAGCAAGTACTGATTGATCAGTGAGCGCATCCAAGCAAAACAAAACTTCGAGCAGGATATCACAACTGGAATAAATGGACGAGAAGGCCGAACGGCATAATTAACTCCCATTAATTACCACCACTACCATTCACGGTTTGCTTCAAGACATGGTGTCATGGAAGGTAGTAATATTGGAACGCTTCTTTATTGCAGCAGAAATTATCTTTAATGCAGCAGAAACAGCACAAACATTCTCGTCATTTTTTTTAGTTGGTACGTTAGCAATAAGCAAAGCGAAGAAATGAGATTTAAGGTATTTGTCTAATGTAATTTAGGTAATAGTATATGAAGCATATCACCATTAATTTTTTTAACCAATATGGGCTTTACCAATATGGGCACATTAAATGAAAACCATTCACGTTCGTGTAGGCCAGCTTTTCTCAGACCACATGTACCTTGCTGGACCTTCTGACACTTGGACATTCTGAACCTGTGAACCCCTAATTCCTTCCAGGATGTTGTTAGCGGGCCATTAAAGTACAAATAAAAACAACCACCTCCAAAGCTTCGATCTTTATTCGTGATGCTCTAATCAGTTTGTAACGTCGTGAGATAAAAGGACAGGAGAGGTAATTCCACAAAATTGAATGCAGCTTGCCAGAATGGTGCTTGCAAATTATAAATGACCTCAAATCGTACCTCAATACTACAAATGTATCCACAAACAACCGTATTCCGTAATAAAGCTGTCCAAAGGATTCAACCTATATAATTTTTCAACGTCACCAGCCGATGGTCGCATTCTTATAAATGTGTGTATGCCACTTTCTTTTGAGCCATCCTTGTTTATTGATCGTCATGCGTTTCCAGTATACATTGGGATTAGTACCTGGTGCTTTTTCAACTTCATTGCCGTCCATGGTAATCATTAATGGTGGCCTGATGCGTTGTTTTAGCTAGGCAGTTCATAATTGCAACGAAATACATCTTAGAATCAGAGTGCAGGTTGTAGACGAACGCGACGCAGGAAGCAATAGTAAGCCAGCCCATTTAGATATGAGCTGAAAGTTGTCGCGCACTAAATACACTACATGTGTAATATTTTGCCGTTTCTGTACTATTTTGTGCGTCTCTATGGCTATTCTAGGAGGTATCAAATTATGATGCCTATCCTTCCTATGTGTCCTACATGTCTTATAGGATAACATACATATAGGTATGTGGCCATTCCCCAAGTACCCAGGTACGTCCTGCAAAATAGGAAAAGCAGTCATTATGGTGCGAGCCAAGACAACCTCGCTTGGATTATGCAAGCGAGAGTATTTTATCACACATGAAGCGAAAAATTGGCAAAACATTATTTAGTCCCCGTTCAATTATGGATGCACTGCCTTTAGAGAAGAACATCATGCTGTTCAGATGATGATATACCAAGCTAAATACTATTATAGTTTGAATATCAGAATCTGGCAGTGGTTTGGCGTGTTTATTAAATCATGATGCAACATGTACAGGTGATTAAATACTGAATGCTTCAAAGCTTGGTATCTACGTGCCTTGTCTAAATTGTGCTGCTTCCTTGATTGAGACGGTAAGTAAGTTGTATTGACCTGTGTGTCTAACTAATTGTTTTGTAACTATCATGTTTTTTTATATGAATACATATTAATTGAAAGGGGAAGCATTCATGAGAGATACATTTTCCATCTACATTCTGGTAGTGAACCAGGTTTACCGAAATGATAACTGCCTATATGACCATAATTAATAAACACAACCAATGACACTACTTGATGTGCAAAACATGCATCTGATTTCTTTAGGCTGGGCTTCAGTTCATTCGACCAGACTTCAACTGGGCTTGTTCCCATCAGACCACCCGGCCCCGGTCTTCGGTCCCCGTCTTCGGTCCCAAAAGGTTTGGTATTTGCCACCTCTAGTTGTCATCCACGGCTCCATACAAGACCACCGAATAGCGATGACGGCTAAGATCTGCACCCACACGCAGATACTGAAGGAATGGGAACATAATGTGGTTAAGATACCAACCCCAACAATTACCTAACGTTAGAAATATCCTTTACGACAAATGTCACGTGCATAAACCTCGCAGCAGGAGTTAATTCTCACCCACTTGATTAAAAGTAATGTTTGAAAGCGGCGTATTTGATTGTCTTCGATTATAACCAGCTGAAGGAGCCATTAGCAAATAATGGGACCCGATGAGAGCTCATCGCTAACACTTCTGCCCGGCTTAAGACTCTTCTAACCATCAAGATCACCGCCGAAATACACTGATCGAATGGCTAGAAATGCTTGATAAACACCGGAACGACAAGAAGTCACTCTTAAAAGATCTTCTCCGTGGAGGACGCCTGGCGGTGGTGGAGATTGGACTTGGAATGGCAAGCACGTGGACAGTGTGAGAGGGGGAAAAGGAGAGAGCACGTGGCAAGCACGTGGACAGTGTGAGAGGGGGAAAAGGAAAGGGAGAGGGAAAGGGAGAGAGAAAGAGAAAGGGAATGGAGAGAATTGAGAGAGCTAAGCTGAAAGGAAACGGGAGGTAGAGCAGGGATGGGACATATCTACATATATGTACACACACACACACACATGCATATATAGATATGTATATATATATATATATATATATATATATATATATATATATATATATATATATATATATATATACATATTTATATATGTATGTATATATATATACATATATATACATATATATACACCTTATTTTCCTTTCCTCAATAATTATAAGACCACTTGTGCATTACACTTCTTATTGTCCTTCAGCAATATTTGCGTACCCTATCGATTCTTTCGAAAATGTAATCGTGCGGTTACGAGCGAAGCCGAAGGTTTAGCGGGTTTACTCCCGTGTATACACAACACAACCTCATCTGAGAGAACTGGCACGGCCCGACCAGAACCGACCGTAACGCTTGTGAAACATGACGATCCTTTTTGTTGGCGCGTGTCAAGTCCTAATTCCTATCACTCATAATTAGCTTCGGTCATTTCATTATCGTAAAGTAGTTTTCGCAATAATATTATCTTATATAAAATAAAATTTTGTGCAGAGAAAAGGTTTCGTGGTCGAACGTGTTGGTGTTGGTCTGGCCGGCACCGGCTAAGGGCCAGCCAGCCGCCCAGTCTCCGGTCACGTGGCTATGTCATCATGACACGCGACACGCGTGTCCAGAAGCCGGGGCAGTTGCTGTTGTAGTCCGATGGAGTGTGCTATCCTGAGCGGCTATATGCGGCATAAGCTAAGCGAGAAGGCTACGAGACAAAGAGACCGTGACTGTTCGTGGCACCGAACATAATTCGACAGTTTAGCATAGTGTATTTATGTTTGGAAGTGTGCACAATTTTCGACAGATGAGCCGACTTTCGGCGGGGCTGCAGCAATTTCGGCTGATACAGGTTGCTTTTCATATTAAAATGCACTTTTCCTAAATTGATGGCATTAGTTCCACAACCGTACTCCCTTGCCTAATATCGAACAGATATCCCGAAGTCAAGTTCACCGTAGCAAGGTTTCGAAATAGGTTTCAGATAGTGATAAAATCCTTACATGTACGTGAATATTGAACGAAGTTTGGTGCAGGTCTGCGTGGAGTGTCGAGAGAGTGCAGTTGGTGTCCACCGACAGGCTGGTGGACTGCCGAGAGAGCGCAGTTGGTGTCCACCGACAGACTGGTGGACTGCCGAGAGAGCGCAGTTGGTGTCCACCGACAGGCTGGTGGACTGCCGAGAGAGTGCAGTTGGTGTCCACCGACAGGCTGGTGGAGTGCCGAGAGAGTGCAGTTGGTGTCCACCGACAGGCTGGTGGACTGCCGAGAGAGCGCAGTTGGTGTCCACCGACAGGCTGGTGGAGTGCCGAGAGAGTGCAGTTGGTGTCCACCGACAGGCTGGTGGACTGCCGTGAGAGTGCAGTTGGTGTCCACCGACAGACTGGTGGACTGCCGAGAGAGCGCAGTTGGTGTCCACCGACAGACTGGTGGAGTGCCGAGAGAGCGCAGTTGGTGTCCACCGACAGGCCGGTGGACTGCCGAGAGAGTGCAGTTGGTGTCCACCGACAGACTGGTGGACTGCCGAGAGAGCGCAGTTGGTGTCCACCGACAGACTGGTGGACTGCCGAGAGAGCGCAGTTGGTGTCCACCGACAGGCTGGTGGACTGCCGTGAGAGTGCAGTTGGTGTCCACCGACAGGCTGGTGGAGTGCCGAGAGAGCGCAGTTGGTGTCCACCGACAGGCTGGTGGAGTGCCGAGAGAGCGCAGTTGGTGTCCACTGACAGGCTGGTGGACTGCCGAGAGAGTGCAGTTGGTGTCCACCGACAGGCTGGTGGAGTGCCGAGAGAGCGCAGTTGGTGTCCACCGACAGGCTGGTGGAGTGCCGAGAGAGCGCAGTTGGTATCCACCGACAGGCTGGTGGAGTGCCGAGAGAGCGCAGTTGGTGTCCACCGACAGGCTGGTGGACTGCCGGAGAGTGCAGTTGGTGTCCACCGACAGGCTGGTGGAGTGCCGAGAGAGCGCAGTTGGTGTCCACCGACAGACTGGTGGACTGCCGAGAGAGCGCAGTTGGTGTCCACCGACAGACTGGTGGAGTGCCGAGAGAGCGCAGTTGGTGTCCACCGACATGCTGGTGGAGTGCCGAGAGAGCGCAGTTGGTGTCCACCGACAGGCTGGTGGAGTGCCGAGAGAGCGCAGTTGGTGTCCACCGACAGGCTGGTGGACTGCCGAGAGAGCGCAGTTGGTGTCCACGACAGGCTGGTGGATGCCGAGAGGCAGTTGGTGTCAGAGGCTGGTGGAGGCAGGGGTTGGTGTCCACCGACAGGCTGGTGGAGTGCCGAGAGAGCGCAGTTGGTGTCCACCGACAGGCTGGTGGACTGCCGAGAGAGCGCAGTTGGTGTCCACCGACAGGCTGGTGGAGTGCCGAGAGAGCGCAGTTGGTGTCCACCGACAGGCTGGTGGAGTGCCGAGAGCGCAGTTGGTGTCCACCGACAGGCTGGTGGACTGCCGAGAGGCAGTGGTTGGTGTCCACCGACAGGCTGGTGGACTGCCGAGAGAGCGCAGTTGGTGTCCACCGACAGGCTGGTGGATGCCGAGAGAGCGCAGTTGGTGTCCACCGACAGGCTGGTGGAGTGCCGAGAGGTGAGTTGGTGTCCACCGACAGGCTGGTGGACTGCCGAGAGAGCGCAGTTGGTGTCCACCGACAGGCTGGTGGACTGCCGAGAGAGCGCAGTTGGTGTCCACCGACAGGCTGGTGGAGTGCCGAGAGAGCCGACAGTGGTGTTGGTGTCCACCGACAGGCTGGTGGAGTGCCGAGAGAGCGCAGTTGGTGTCCACCGACAGGCTGGTGGAGTGCCGAGAGAGCGCAGTTGGTGTCCACCGACAGGCTGGTGGACTGCCGAGAGAGCGCAGTTGGTGTCCACCGACAGGCTGGTGGAGTGCCGAGAGAGTGCAGTTGGTGTCCACCGACAGGCTGGTGGAGTGCCGAGAGAGTGCAGTTGGTGTCCACCGACAGGCTGGTGGAGTGCCGAGAGAGCGCAGTTGGTGTCCACCGACAGGCTGGTGGACTGCCGAGAGAGCGCAGTTGGTGTCCACCGACAGGCTGGTGGATGCCGAGAGAGTGCAGTTGGTGTCCACCGACAGGCTGGTGGACTGCCGAGAGAGCGCAGTTGGTGTCCACCGACAGGCTGGTGGAGTGCCGAGAGAGTGCAGTTGGTGTCCACCGACAGGCTGGTGGAGTGCCGAGAGAGTGCAGTTGGTGTCCACCGACAGGCTGGTGGAGTGCCGAGAGAGTGCAGTTGGTGTCCACCGACAGGCTGGTGGAGTGCCGAGAGAGTGCAGTTGGTGTCCACCGACAGGCTGGTGGAGTGCCGAGAGAGTGCAGTTGGTGTCCACCGACAGGCTGGTGGAGTGCCGAGAGAGTGCAGTTGGTGTCCACCGACAGGCTGGTGGAGTGCCGAGAGAGTGCAGTTGGTGTCCACCGACAGGCTGGTGGAGTGCCGAGAGAGGGTGGTGTCCACCGACAGGCTGGTGGACTGCCGAGAGAGTGTAGTTGGTGTCCACCGACAGGCTGGTGGACTGCCGAGAGAGCGCAGTTGGTGTCCACCGACAGGCTGGTGGAGTGCCGAGAGAGTGCAGTTGGTGTCCACCGACAGGCTGGTGGACTGCAGGGTGACCGAGGCTGGAGAGCGCAGTTGGTGTCCACCGACAGGCTGGTGGTTCCGACGGCTGGTGGAGTGCCGAGAGAGCGCAGTTGGTGTCCACCGACAGGCTGGTGGAGTGCCGAGAGAGCGCAGTTGGTGTCCACCGACAGGCTGGTGGAGTGCCAAGAGAGTGCAGTTGGTGTCCACCGACATGCTGGTGGAGTGCCGAGAGAGTGCAGTTGGTGTCCACCGACAGGCTGGTGGACTGCCGAGAGAGCGCAGTTGGTGTCCACCGACAGGCTGGTGGACTGCCGAGAGAGTGCAGTTGGTGTCCACCGACAGGCTGGTGGACTGCCGAGAGAGGCGCAGGTTGGTGTCCACCGACAGGCTGGTGGACTGCCGAGAGAGCACAGTTGGTGTCCACCGACAGGCTGGTGGACTGCCGAGAGAGTGCAGTTGGTGTCCACCGACAGACTGGTGGACTGCCGAGAGTGCAGTTGGTGTCCACCGACAGGCTGGTGGACTGCCGAGAGAGTGCAGTTGGTGTCCACCGACAGGCTGGTGGACTGCCGAGAGAGTGCAGTTGGTGTCCACCGACAGGCTGGTGGAGTGCCGAGAGAGTGCAGTTGGTGTCCACCGACAGGCTGGTGGACTGCCGAGAGAGTGCAGTTGGTGTCCACCGACAGACTGGTGGACTGCCGAGAGAGTGCAGTTGGTGTCCACCGACAGACTGGTGGACTGCCGAGAGAGTGCAGTTGGTGTCCACCGACAGACCGGCTGTCGCCGTGTGGTGTCCGAAAGTGTGCCTGCAACGGGGCAACACCATGTCCCACCTCTTATCCTCGCTCGACCAGCGCCCCGAACGGCGCCTGACACCCGTACTGAGTGCTCGATTAAGGACGAGTTATGTTCAGCTGTTGCCAGTGCCCAGTGTGATGTTGACGACTATTGCGGCAACAGACACCAACCGGCCAGTCGTCTATGGTGGCGTCTGACCGAACAAGTCCTTCTGCTGTCCAAATAATCAAAAAAATCGATGGTTTCGTACTTCCAATATACTCCTCCCCGACTGTATGTTTCGATGTTGGTGCACTCCTCTGAGCCCAAACGTGGTGGTCAACCAATCTCTACCACAGATCTCTCAAAGGAGCTCTGTGGTGGAATGGAGCTGGAAATCCAGACGTCCCAAGAGTCCAGGGCTTTCATCTTCTTCCTCTGCCAGAGGCATTTACTTCTTCTGGCGATTCCCATTTCCGGCCGCTTCGCGTGCAGCGCGGCGCGAAACTGATCGTATTCAGTTCCACTTACGTCTGCCCGCTGTGACTGACTGCCTGCACATAACGGTCAGTCGAGTAGCACATGTAGGTAACGGTCAGTCGAGTGGCACATGTAGGTAACGGTCAGTCGAACGGCACATATAGAAGTACATGTAATGACGGTTGTTGCGGCTCTTCTTTATTCATGTTGAGCGTCGCGATAGACCCGCATGGGAAAGGTAGCAGCAGGGGTGTTTCGAATCACTTTGTTTCCATGTTTTGATCGTAAGAAAATGTCCAGCTTGATGCTATCAGATTCCATCTAGTTCTTTGTTAAACACTTTAGTTCATCATGTGCAAGCTGATCAGTTTGTTCCGTCGCATCGTCAACATAATCAATGTGTCTGAAGCCTAAGTCGAACAGGCCGTGTCCCGCCCTCGTCCCATCTCCATAATCCGACTCAAAGTTTACTAATCTATTCTGTTTGTTTCTTTTAGTCAACCAGCAGCCAATAATATGGAAATGAGCGCCAAGACAACTCAACTCTGTCACATTGGTGGCTGAGACGAAGCAATTAGCCGCTCGTGGGAAGCTGGTAGGAAGAGTTAACTTAAGCGACTCGCTTACCGCTCGACGCTTACATGATCTTTTCTACGTGCTTACGGTTTAGCCCTCGCCGGGCCGTGGGGCAAATCCACTCTCTCCGTGCCCGGGGAAGGCTCTTGATAGTTCGCCCCTCTAACTTTCGATCTAAGTAGGCTAGGATATAATGCACAGTACCGTTGGAAAGCTCGGGTTACGGAGAGCCCGCGGCATACCTTTTATTTACATGTCACCGATACTGAGGTCAACAGAGGTCATGTTATGTCATTAGGCGGACCTCGACTGAACTCGCTGGAAATTGGTCATGAATGGCATAGTTTGTTTTATTTCGGCATTGTTTTATAGGACATAACATGGATTAATATTTATGTGATTATAGTAAAATGGGCCAAGACGGGACAGGTCAGGTTGGGTCAGAATCAGGTATCATAGCCTGCTTCCCATCAATGCGTGCTAAAGTCACAAGGAAAATAACATTGGTAATTCAGCATGCCAAGATCTCATGTCGCATCTTTTTTCTTTATTTTCGGCCATGCTAAGTTCGCTAAAGGTGATAATAGATCAACCCAGTGTCATGATCTTCATCTTGAGGAATGACCTGAAAATATGAGTGTATAGGTGTGTCTCGAGTGTATAGGTGTGTCTCGAGTGTGTAGGTGTGTCTCGAGTGTGTAGGTGTGTCTCGAGTGTATAGGTGTGTCTCAGTGTATAGGTGTGTCTCAGTGTATAGGTGTGTCTGAGTGTATAGGTGTGTCTCAGTGTATAGGTGTGTCTCGAGTGTATAGGTGTGTCTCGAGTGTATAGGTGTGTCTCGAGTGTATAGGTGTGTCTCGAGTGTATAGGTGTGTCTCGAGTGTATAGGTGTGTCTCAGTGTATAGGTGTGTCTCGAGTGTATAAGTGTCTCGAGTGTATAGGTGTGTCTCAGTGTATAGGTGTGTCTCGAGTGTATAGGTGTGTCTCAGTGTATAGGTGTGTCTCGAGTGTATAGGTGTGTCTCGAGTGTATAGGTGTGTCTCGAGTGTATAGGTGTGTCTCGAGTGTATAGGTGTGTCTCGAGTGTATAGGTGTGTCTCGAGTGTATAGGTGTGTCTCGAGTGTATAGGTGTGTCTCGAGTGTATAGGTGTGTCTGAGTGTATAGGTGTGTCTCGAGTGTATAGGTGTGTCTCGAGTGTATAGGTGTGTCTCGAGTGTATAGTGTGTCTCGAGTGTATAGGTGTGTCTCAGTGTATAGGTTGTCTAGTGTATAGTGTGTCTCGAGTGTATAGGTGTGTCTCGATGTATAGGTGTGTCTCGAGTGTATAGGTGTGTCTCGAGTGTATAGGTGTGTCTCGAGTGTATAGGTGTGTCTCGAGTGTATAGGTGTGTCTCGAGTGTATAGGTGTGTCTGAGTGTATAGGTGTGTCTGAGTGTATAGGTGTGTCTCGATGTATAGGTGTGTCTCGAGGTATAGGTGTGTCTCGAGTGTATAGGTGTGTCTCGAGTGTATAGGTGTGTCTCGAGTGTATAGGTGTGTCTCGAGTGTATAGGTGTGTCTCGAGTGTATAGGTGTGTCTCGAGTGTATAGGTGTGTCTCGAGTGTATAGGTGTGTCTCGAGTGTATAGGTATGTCTCGAGTGTATAGGTGTGTCTCAGTGTATAGGTGTGTCTCGAGTGTATAGGTGTGTCTCGAGTGTATAGGTGTGTCTCTGAGTGTATAGGTGTGTCTCGAGTGTGTAGGTGTGTCTCGAGTGTATAGGTGTGTCTCGAGTGTGTAGGTGTGTCTCGAGTGTGTAGGTGTGTCTCGAGTGTATAGGTGTGTCTCGAGTGTATAGGTGTGTCTCGAGTGTATAGGTGTGTCTCGAGTGTATAGGTGTGTCTCGAGTGTATAGGTGTGTCTCGAGTGTATAGGTGTGTCTCGAGTGTATAGGTGTGTCTGGGAGTGTATAGGTGTGTCTCGAGTGTATAGGTGTGTCTCGAGTGTATAGGTGTGTCTCGAGTGTATAGGTGTGTCTGAGTGTATAGGTGTGTCTGGGAGTGTATAGGTGTGTCTCGAGTGTATAGTGTGTCTCGAGTGTATAGGTGTGTCTCGAGTGTATAGGTGTGTCTGGGAGTGTATAGGTGTGTCTCGAGTGTATAGGTGTGTCTCGAGTGTATAGGTGTGTCTCGAGTGTATAGGTGTGTCTGGGAGTGTATAGGTGTGTCTCGAGTGTATAGGTGTGTCTCGGATCCTTGCAACAGAACCACTCAATAAAAATGTTTGCATTTGTTTGTTGTGTGAAAATCCTAAGGCCATGTCAGGCCTTAGGATTAGGTCAAGTAAGTTCAAGTTTGAATTTCCCCGGTATATCGTTTTTGAGCATCATTAAGCAGCATTGTAAGCTGTCTAGTTTCGGACGTTGTGACTTAACCTTAGGTCACGGTTGGGAAATTGATATATTGATAGCACGATTACTCCAGTCTTCGCCTATGGGTACAAGGCTTGGAAAATAATTTAGAGGAAACGTCAAGTAAGACCAAGTAAAGTCAGATCCCAAGAGGTTAGGTGATCTCAGGTCAACGGTTGGACATCCAATGTCATGTCTTACGACTTCGATGGCGTTAAAACCGAATTCAGGTATGACTTCACATGGAAAAGCAACATTCTGTATCAGTTGGCTTTGTGATCCTTGAACTGACTTGGTGCATTCGACCTTGAACACATAAATTTACCAGGAATGCTTATTACATGCTCGTGATCTTTTTCGTCGTGACAAATTACCCCCGAAATCAGATTTTCCCATTTAATGCGGTAAAAAGACGCCGAAATTAATCAGACCTCAGGTCAGTAGCCTTACTTAAATGCCCAGCCAGCAAGTTGTTCTTCTTGATGAACGGACAGCACAATCTGAGTTTGGTGCTTACATGTTCCAACAGCTCCGAATGGCATCACTTTCAAAATTTTGGAACGATGCTCACTTTGCCTCGTCCCAGGTAAAGAATGACTTTTGATGACCTGCACCTGAAATTTGCATGATATATGCAGAGCAGATTCATAAGAAGCTTTTGAATATATTAAATATCTGCGTCCACTCAATCAGACAATGAGCCTAAAAGACCTAATGGGGTGGGGGCTCTGGAGAGCCTCTCCCCTCGCGGGCACGGCGGGGGTTCACATAAGCCTAAACATAAGCCTAAAGACCTAATGGGGTGGGGGCTCTGGAGAGCCTCTCCCTCCCCGGCCCGGCGAGGGTTCACAAAAGCATACATGGTTTGCAAAGCTTGCAATGACATTGCTGAAGTTCTCTATGGCAATCACGGCTTCCAAGTTGCAATTCACGCTAAAAATGTAATGCGATTCAGCTTTGTCAGCAACAAAAAGCTATGCCAAGGCAATAGAGGTCGGTGACCGTACTTGACCCCGAGAAGGTCGTCGTTGAGAGGTCGTGTTGAGATCATTGAGGTCATGAGAGGTCGTTGAGAGGTCGTGTTCTGGGAGCATGGCAAGCGCAGGTCAATTGTGTGTGACACGATGTGTAGCGAAGCCCCGCTAGTTGTGGACACCAGCGTGATATGTAGCGAAGCCCCGCCAGTTGTGGACACCAGCGTGATATGTAGCGAAGCCCCGCCAGTTGTGGACACCAGCGTGATATGTAGCGAAGCCCCGCCAGTTGTGGACACCAGCGTGATATGTAGCGAAGCCCCGCCAGTTGTGGACACCAGCGTGATATGTAGCGAAGCCCCGCCAGTTGTGGACACCAGCGTGATATGTAGCGAAGCGCCGCCAGTTGTGGACACCAGCGTGATATGTAGCGAAGCCCCGCCAGTTGTGGACACCAGCGTGATATGTAGCGAAGCCCCGCCAGTTGTAGACACCAGCGTGATATGTAGCGAAGCCCCGCCAGTTGTGGACACCAGCGTGATATGTAGCGAAGCCCCGCCAGTTGTGGACACCAGCGTGATATGTAGCGAAGCCCCGCCAGTTGTGGACACCAGCGTGATATGTAGCGAAGCCCCGCCAGTTGTGGACACCAGCGTGATATGTAGCGAAGCCCCGCCAGTTGTGGACACCAGCGTGATATGTAGCGAAGCCCCGCCAGTTGTGGACACCAGCGTGATATGTAGCGAAGCCCCGCCAGTTGTGGACACCAGCGTGATATGTAGCGAAGCCCCGCCAGTTGTGGACACCAGCGTGATATGTAGCGAAGCCCCGCCAGTTGTGGACACCAGCGTGATATGTAGCGAAGCCCCGCCAGTTGTGGACACCAGCGTGATATGTAGCGAAGCCCCGCCAGTTGTGGACACCAGCGTGATATGTAGCGAAGCCCCGCCAGTTGTGGACACCAGCGTGATATGTAGCGAAGCCCCGCCAGTTGTGGACACCAGCGTGATATGTAGCGAAGCCCCGCCAGTTGTGGACACCAGCGTGATATGTAGCGAAGCCCCGCCAGTTGTGGACACCAGCGTGATATGTAGCGAAGCCCCGCCAGTTGTGGACACCAGCGTGATATGCAGCGAAGCCCCGCCAGTTGTGGACACCAGCGTGATATGTAGCGAAGCCCCGCCAGTTGTGGACACCAGCGTGATATGTAGCGAAGCCCCGCCAGTTGTGGACACCAGCGTGATATGTAGCGAAGCCCCGCCAGTTGTGGACACCAGCGTGATATGTAGCGAAGCCCCGCCAGTTGTGGACACCAGCGTGATATGTAGCGAAGCCCCGCCAGTTGTGGACACCAGCGTGATATGTAGCGAAGCCCCGCCAGTTGTGGACACCAGCGTGATATGCAGCGAAGCCCCGCCAGTTGTGGACACCAGCGTGATATGTAGCGAAGCCCCGCCAGTTGTGGACACCAGCGTGATATGTAGCGAAGCCCCGCCAGTTGTGGACACCAGCGTGATATGTAGCGAAGCCCCGCCAGTTGTGGACACCAGCGTGATATGTAGCGAAGCCCCGCCAGTTGTGGACACCAGCGTGATATGCAGCGAAGCCCCGCCAGTTGTGGACACCAGCGTGATATGTAGCGAAGCCCCGCCAGTTGTGGACACCAGCGTGATATGCAGCGAAGCCCCGCCAGTTGTGGACACCAGCGTGATATGCAGCGAAGCCCCGCCAGTTGTGGACACCAGCGTGATATGTAGCGAAGCCCCGCCAGTTGTGGACACCAGCGTGATATGCAGCGAAGCCCCGCCAGTTGTGGACACCAGCGTGATATGTAGCGAAGCCCCGCCAGTTGTGGACACCAGCGTGATATGTAGCGAAGCCCCGCCAGTTGTGGACACCAGCGTGATATGTAGCGAAGCCCCGCCAGTTGTGGACACCAGCGTGATATGCAGCGAAGCCCCGCCAGTTGTGGACACCAGCGTGATATGTAGCGAAGCCCCGCCAGTTGTGGACACCAGCGTGATATGCAGCGAAGCCCCGCCAGTTGTGGACACCAGCGTGATATGCAGCGAAGCCCCGCCAGTTGTGGACACCAGCGTGATATGTAGCGAAGCCCCGCCATTTGTGGACACCAGCGTGATATGTAGCCCCGCCAGTTGTGGACACCAGCGTGATACGCAGCGAAGCCCCGCCAGTTGTGGACACCAGCGTGATATGTAGCGAAGCCCCGCCAGTTGTGGACACCAGCGTGATATGTAGCGAAGCCCCGCCAGTTGTGGACACCAGCGTGATATGTAGCGAAGCCCCGCCAGTTGTGGACACCAGCGTGATATGTAGCGAAGCCCCGCCAGTTGTGGACACCAGCGTGATATGTAGCGAAGCCCCGCCAGTTGTGGACACCAGCGTGATATGTAGCGAAGCCCCGCCAGTTGTGGACACCAGCGTAATATGTAGCGAAGCCCCGCCAGTTGTGGACACCAGCGTGATATGCAGCGAAGCCCCGCCAGTTGTGGACACCAGCGTGATATGTAGCGAAGCCCCGCCAGTTGTGGACACCAGCGTGATATGTAGCGAAGCCCCGCCAGTTGTGGACACCAGCGTGATATGCAGCGAAGCCCCGCCAGTTGTGGACACCAGCGTGATATGTAGCGAAGCCCCGCCAGTTGTGGACACCAGCGTGATATGTAGCGAAGCCCCGCCAGTTGTGGACACCAGCGTGATATGTAGCGAAGCCCCGCCAGTTGTGGACACCAGCGTGATATGTAGCGAAGCCCCGCCAGTTGTGGACACCAGCGTGATATGCAGCGAAGCCCCGCCAGTTGTGGACACCAGCGTGATATGTAGCGAAGTCCCGCCAGTTGTGGACACCAGCGTGATATGTAGCGAAGCCCCGCCAGTTGTGGACACCAGCGTGATATGCAGCGAAGCCCCGCCAGTTGTGGACACCAGCGTGATACGTAGCGAAGCCCCGCCAGTTGTGGACACCAGCGTGATATGTAGCGAAGCCCCGCCAGTTGTGGACACCAGCGTGATATGTAGCGAAGCCCCGCCAGTTGTGGACACCAGCGTGATATGCAGCGAAGCCCCGCCAGTTGTGGACACCAGCGTGATATGTAGCGAAGCCCCGCCAGTTGTGGACACCAGCGTGATACGCAGCATAGAGATTGGCTACTCGTCACGGCGTGCAGTGATTTCTCACTGCACAATTATTTGTCGAGTTACCGTTTCACTTACGGTCGAGAAGTAGTAGATGATGCACGTTAATGCAGTCAACAGGCAAAATCTACCATTTGTTCAGAAACGCACCGACCCCGGCTCCAGAAATGAGGTCGCAGCTGCGTGACAACGCGTGACTTGACCATGTTTACTGAAACAAAACTGCAAAGGACGCATCGTTAGTCGTGCTAAGTGCTGGGGCTGCCCGGCACGCGGCGTAGCAGTAGGCGTAGCAGTAGGTGTAGCAGTAGGCGTAGCAGTAGGCGTAGCAGTAGGCGTAGCAGTAGGCGTAGCAGTAGGCGTAGCAGTAGGCGTAGCAGTAGGCGTAGCAGTAGGCGTAGCAGTAGGCGTAGCAGTAGGCGTAGCAGTAGGCGTAGCAGTAGGCGTAGCAGTAGGCGCGGCAAACTGGCCAGTGTGGCGTTCAGAAGTGGAAAGTGTTGATAACTTGGCAGCATGCGTGAGCAACAGATGTCGCATGTTAAGCTTGAGGTGACATACTGCTGGATGGCCAGTCCAGTAGATGATTTAGAGTTTATTTAATCTTAACCCTCCCCGTCTTTCCGGTCATATCCTCACACCCCATCTCGGGGGGGGGGGGGTGACACAACCCTCTCTAATGTCTAAACTAAGCGTCGCACGAAAACGAAACAGGCGTCATCGGAAAGTGCTCGACGAGTAGAGACAGACACCACCCTTAAAATTGTATCCCCCCAAAAGTGATGTCACTAGGGGGCCTAAGTTTTCACGACTTACATCATGTTTTTGGCTCTGGGGAGTTGATTTTGGGGGAGATAAAAAAAATATTTGGAATCAGAAAAGGAAGGCGAAATCGACCATGGCCCAAACATTTTAGCCACTCAAAAATCTATTTTTTTAATTCAAAATTCTGAGTTTTAAATTTTCTTTAATTTTTATTTTTCCAATGGGTGGAGTGGACCGAAAAACGTTGTTCGAAGTCAACATGACTCATAAAATATTGTTACTTTAGCCAGATTCTTCTATTTTAGCTCTTATGGGCAAATATGCAAAACTAGTAAGTAATCAAAAACGGCAAACAATGGTTGAACATTGCTGGAGGTGACCTCACTTGACCTTGACTGACTCATTGACCCTAGACGACCTGACCTCAACATTTCGACAAAACATGCCGAATTGATGTGGGAAAAGGTATGCCAAATTTCGGTGCGCTGCCGCGCGCCGTTCTTGCACTATCTGCGGAAAATCTTACGGGGGCGGTTATCAACCCCCCCCCCGACGGCGCGGGTTAAAGAATGGGTAGCGCAGTCAAAACGTGCAAGATTCTCCCCGAAATCCATATATGTATAACAATCTAGCAATGCCGTCCTTTTTATTGCATTTGGCAATAGCATTCTCCTCCAGAATGAGCTTAGAAAGAACCTCCGCGGTAGAGAACTCTGACCACAAAAGCTGCACTGTAGTCCCCATTCCCTAATCCCTAACCGCCAGCAACAAGTTGTCGCGAATGTTCCCTCGTAGGGAAAAGGAGGGGACAGTTACTAGCTCCACTTCGTGGGGCATAATTTTACGTGTATTTAGTAAGCATTTATGTTGGATGCTTTATTACTATAATGCATATTGGAAAGTTCGCTCCAGGCGTTTGAGGTAAGCGACGGCGGAGCGATAGTGAATGAGCTGCTGATGGCGAGATCACGTCGCATTTGCTAAGGCAAATTGAAGAAGCAGGCGAAGGTCGGGATTCGAAGTTGTGCTCTGTGCAGGTTGGATATTTCGAAGATTAAACAAAGCGTTGCCATTCGATGGTTCACTTTGATCATGTTGTATGCATCAAGAAAGCCTGCAAGATGTGCAGACCCAGCCTGCAAGATGTGCATACCCAGCCTGCAAGATGTGCATACCCAGCCTGCAAGATGTGCATACCCAGCCTGCAAGATGTGCATACCCAGCCTGCAAGATGTGCATACCCAGCCTGCAAGATGTGCATACCCAGCCTGCAAGATGTGCATACCTAGCCTGCAAGATGTGCAGACCCAGCCTGCAAGATGTGCATACCCAGCCTGCAAGATGTGCATACCCAGCCTGCAAGATGTGCAGACCCGGCCTGCAAGATGTGCAGACCCAGCCTGCAAGATGTGCATACCCAGCCTGCAAGATGTGCATACCCAGCCTGCAAGATGTGCATACCCAGCCTGCAAGATGTGCATACCCAGCCTGCAAGATGTGCATACCTAGCCTGCAAGATGTGCATACCCAGCCCGCAAGATGTGCATACCCAGCCTGCAAGATGTGCATACCCAGCCTGCAAGATGTGCATACCCAGTCTGCAATATGTGCATGCCCAGCCTGCAAGATGTGCATACCCAGCCTGCAAGATGTGCATACCCAGCCTGCAAGATGTGCAGACCCAGTCTGTTATTTAAATAGCGAGCTCAGGTCTTGCCAAATACATCAGGAGCGGACGCATGGCGGTTAACGCAGACGGAAAGCCAAAGTTAGCTACGAAGAGGGAGGAGAATTTGTAGTCTGTCGGGTCACGTCAGATCAACCGTAAACCAGCGGAATGGTAGCATTTTGTTGAATCTAACCTTCACACAGCGGTACGCTCGGGAACGGTCAAGGCAAATGTCAGGTGCAGATCACGAATTTCTCAAGGGATTAATCTGTGTCTGCCAAGACAGTTGAAAGGCTGAAAACTTTGTTGAGATAGAGCTTTGTAATCCATTGTCAAATAAGGCCACTACCTTGCGCCCCATCACTGGAGCTGTGCATGGATGCTCGTCTGTAAAGTACGGACATTTGCATGATGTTGCCGTGGGAGGTCGTCCGCGGATGTTTAGCGTTTGTTTGATTATGTTTGTTGTTCTGACGTAGGTGTGCGCGTGCAGTTGTGTGCGTTTGCATGGCTTTGATTTTTGTGTGTGTGTTGTAGGTAAGGGCATCAGTAACCGGGCATTGGCCTGTGGAAGCCCTGTCCCCGGCCGTCTCGGCTAACAGCAATAGTTGATAGAATATATAGCAAATATTTAAATACAAAACTATTTATTATTCATGCATTTCTGCACAAGTCATCTGTGGTTAAGTTGGCCCTGATTCACGTTCTATTTTACAATGCACTGTGTGATTGTCGAGCCGAGTTATTCAAGGACACACGGAGAAGGTATTCCAGGTGACTAAATCCATAATGATTGAAGAGTGATATGCTCGAAATGTATTCCAGGATAAAATGCTTCCCATCAGATTATCATAAAACTAATGTATGGTTTTCGCAAACAGAATGAATCACAAAGATACTGATGATTGGGCTAGTTATGTTCATATTTGACCTTGGTTGACTGACGCATTCAACTGTGGTTTATACTTCAATATGTCCATAACAATTGTTTATTTCATGTGAGAATGTCTGAAGATATGAGGACAACAAACCATAGCATGTGTGTTATTCCATCAATAAAACCATGTCAACGTTAACTAATAAATCTGATGTCCGGACCAGCTGCAAGAAATGCTTCTTAGTGAATATCAGGTATGCTTTCCAAGCCAAACAATTGCCAGGGAGCTTTATTCTATGTTGCAGTTTTGCGCCTTCTACTGCAGTCAGCGAATGGCCAACGGAGTAATTATACACAGCTGTCGTTTGACTACGCCAAGGATTGGCGTAGGCAATCCTTAGGGGATGGGCCCAGTTGTCGGTTTTCAACTGTATTTGTGTTGTGGTGCTTCTTTGTGAAAGAGAATCGTCACTGCTTGAGTGTCGTGGCCATCTGGTATCGGACAGGTGAGAAATGGCCTGGCTTTGTAAAGGCATCACGGGGAACAAATCAACATCGCTCCTTCCAGCTGTTTGAGACGTGGGCGGTCGGTCAGACTTCGGGGCTGTGCTGCGACGTGATGTTGATTGCTTGACAGCCTTCGTTGGTCTCGCTGTTCTGGCAATGCACGCTTCTGTCGGTAGAAGGAATCGCGTGTGGTATCTGGCTGGGAGGGTCAGCCAGCAAAACTGGCCCATGAGGGATCGTGTGTTGTCTCTGGCTGGGGGGTCAGCCAGCAAAACTGGCCCACAAGGGATCGGGTGTGGTCCCTGGCTGGGAGGGTCAACGGACAAAACTGACCCCATACGGGATCGTGTGTAGTCTCTGGCTGGGAGGGTCAACGGACAAAACTGACCCCATACGGGATCGTGTGTAGTCTCTGGCTGGGAGGGTCAACGGACAAAACTGACCCCATACGGGATCGTGTGTAGTCTCTGGCTGGGATGGTCAGCCGACAAAACTGACCCCATACGGGATCGTGTGTGGTCTCTGGCTGGGATGGTCAGCGGACAAAACTGGTCTGATAACGCCTTGCACGCGCCAAAGTGGCAGCAGGGCTGTACTTCTTTGACCCGCCGCCAAAGTGGCGGCGGGTCAAACTCCGGGTGTAGATTTTGTCCTCGAACTGGCATTCCCAAACCGGGTGATCAGGCCAGAGTCCACGCATCGGCCCCGTTCTCAGCGCAGCACCCCGTTTTGTAGAGGCACCGCTGCTAACATCGCGTTAAACAAACGTGCTCAGCATCGCCACGCTTGCAACGTTGGAGCTTGGAACGTCAGTGGTACGGTTGTTGTAATTATGTCATACCAGCCCGTGGGCGGCTGATAATCAGGAAGACTTCAACTTTGGCAGTCTAACGCAATTAACCTAGCCGAAATGGTGTAGCACGTGATCTTGTTAATCTGCAATCAGCTGACTGCCAACCTCCATGACCGCGCCTGCACTGAACACTTAGTGGGGCTAATTCCAGTAATGGCTTGGCGTGGGATAAGCCACTCCATCACCCGTCAGGACTGAAAGACATCTGGGCGTCCGCTGGTATCCACTGCGGATGTTGATGTTTCGGTTACGGCTCGTGGAGCAGTGGTCCGGGTTCACAACATCACTCAATTGGTCCTGTCCCTCTGGCAGAATGGATGCCAATTATAAGGACCGACGACATCAAACGCGCGACACATGTGCGTGAGAAGCAGCTGTACTTCGGAACATGTTAAAGCGGATCAGATGGACCGTCATCGTCATCATCTCCATCATCTCTATCATCTCTATCATCTCCATCATCTCCATCATCTCCATCATCTCCATCATCATGTATTTCGTGCAGCCTCCATTGCATGTCTTCTCTGACTAGGTGTCAATATCACAGGCTTACATGTACATTAACAGTCTTAAGTGAAACCTCTGAACTTGACTTGACTTGACTGTTAATGTACATGCAAGCCTGTGATATTGACACCTAGTCAGAGAAGACATGCAATGGAGGCTGCACGAAGTACATGATGATGGAGATGATGGAGATGATGGAGATGATGGAGATGATGACGACGGCGGTCCATCTGATCCGCTTTAACATGTTCCGAAGTACAGCTGCTTCTCACGCACATGTGTCGCGCGTTTGATGTCGCCGGGCCTTATAATTGGCATCCATTCTGCCAGAGGAGCAGGACCAATTGAGTGATGCTGTGAACCCGGACCACTGCATCACGAGCCGCAACGGAAACGTCAACATCTGCAGTGAAGACCAGCGGACGCCCAGATGTCTTTCAGTCCTGACGGGTGATGGAGTGGCTTATCCCACGCCAAGCCATTACTGGAATTAGCCCCACTAAGTGTTCAGTGCAGGCGCGGCCATGGAGGTTGGCAGTCAGCTGATTGCAGATTAACAAGATCACGTGCTACACCATTTCGGCTAGGTTAATGGGGACTTAACTAGTGAGTTGAGTAACACAACACAAGTACAAACACGGGTAACGGAATGAATAAGAGCTCATGCTGACTGATGAAGCGTGGAATACCGGCATAGCGGATAATTCGCCTCTTCCTTCCACTGCCATCACGCCTCGTGTTGGCGGCAGGTAGCACGTTTAAAGCATGGAGCTCCCTATCCGGTTTTTGTTTTAGCGTTCCACTCACACACATGTAGACATGCACAAACTTATGTGCATAGGCGGACATGCATACACTGATATATACACAGCAGACTCTTCGGCGTCCATGTGGGGCAGTTTTGTACACGCGCCTGCTCACAAGCTCCCCGCCGTACCACGTTGGCCCACGCGGCGAACTATTCCGATTGATCGGGCCCGTGAACTCAGGCGGAGACTGAGTTCTGAACTCAGACCCGGTGAACTCAGAGAGCACGAGGCGGAGCTCTGCAGGCCCCACGTTGACGGGCTAATCATTATCACAGCTCGGGGAGGCATGTTTGGGCACGAGCCAGTTCTCCGAGCTGCTTCTGAGTACAACGCAAGCGGCGAGATCCGGACACCATCATTTGGGAACCTCCGGAGAATGCATCATTTGGGAACCCCCGGAGAATGCTGAGGCATGGTATCACCGTATGTTGCTATGCGGTGAAATGCATGCGTACCGAGGTCATGGCCCCATTCAGGTCCTCACTCCAATGCTGAACGTCGGTGCCAGCTATTGTTGGCTGCAATCTCGGGATCAGCATGGTGCAAAGGCAGAATATATTTTTCATCGCTTTCATCGCTGGTGGGATGCGTACGTGGAAGCGCGTGTTTAGGCGCCATTGAAGTTGGTGGGCTGGTGGGAACGTCTTAGACCCCGCGGCCGCCCAACTAACTTAGAGCAATTTCAGCCTCATGCATGTGGTGCTGCTTTACAATTGGGTGGCGGTGCAGGTAGGTGCTGGAATTTAAATTGATATTTCGCCTGTGAATGCTCTCAGATTGGGTTTGGATTTCGTTGGAATTGGCTGTTGTCGTGATATAAATTGAATTTATCCGGTGCCGTGGGTATGCTGAAGTTGAGTCTCGCCCTACCAGCTGTCGTCGTACATGCATGAAGGCATGTATGTATGCATGCAGGATGCGCAACAACCCATGGACGTGTCGGACACGGGGACTTCCTGTTGCAAGATAATTTTATCTTGGTCCTGAAGTTTGCCCCTCCTGCAAACTTCAGGCCAGGTCAAGCATTAACTGCCATATTTAGCTTGCGTAATCCTTCCAAGTGGATAGTGTGCATGGCGGACTGGTGGAGATATATCCTGTGCAGGAAATTATGCTAACTTTTACTTAGCCCGTACCGTCCCTTCGGTCAGATCCTCACACCCTGTTTCGGGGTGGCGGTACTTAAAGACTCCCCTCTAACTTCTAAAGTAAGCGTTGTACGAAAACGAGCTGAGACCATCGGAAATTTCTCGATTAATAGGGTGCGAAAGTGGTATCATTAATTTTGTTCTTGAGATAATGTTGGAAATCGAAAGGACGGATATTGTTTTTGTATACAGATTGCTTCTAAAACATTTTGTATCAGCATATTAGTGTAGTGTGGGCCGCATGCATGTTTGACACTGTTTAGGCAATGACAACTCGAAATAAACAACAATTGCAGCAATGTCTAACTAGGCATCACCAACATTGCGCACTTTATCGTGGCCCGACATCAAGCCACTTGACGGAGTTCAAACAAATTCAACAATCAAATTCCCTTGATGGTTCTGCATGCATACCAGGGTAGAAATTATATTAAAAGTGTATGTATGTTGCACAAATTTGAAAATTTCCCCAAAATGGACCAAGTTAGTCCGTGACCTCAGGTCGCTTAGCTGACCTCAGACAAAAATCCTACATGTACGCTTTGGAGACTACCCAATTTCACTCACATAGCAAGTTTAATTTCAATATCTCTTCATGTGAATTAATTATGGATCTTCAAACATTTTGGAGGCGGTACTATTTGACCGGAGCTAGGTCAATCACCCTACATGACCTGATGTTGAAATGTTTCCTTCAGATGCAGAAATAATCACGGAAAAGCTACTGAAAATTTGTCGCGCTACGCGCCACCTTTTTCCCGCCATCCCGGGAAAACTCAGGGGAGGAGGACGTAAAAAGACCCCAGATTCGGGGGGGGGGTAAAATTCGAGGGAGACCTCAATTTTCACAATCAGTTTCAGGACAGAAATGTGCAACTTTTGGCAACGCAATCACAGCAGAATATTGCGAGCTTTAGTGCTGCGCAGCATGCACAACGTATTTCAGAGCATGCCTAATATTGCCTACCCGTTCCTGATGGCGGCCATCCTGCCAAATTTAAGTTCTTGTAAGGTTAGGGTCGTCTTCACTCAAGTATTATAACGCTATGCACTCTTGTTCCGCCGATGCTGTCGCCATCTACTTTTGTTGTTGTCTGCACGTGTTTGTATAATTGGCCTCACAAATAACTTGGCAGTCATGCTGGACGTCCTGGAGCCTGAATATCCTGCATAGGTATTGGTGTGGTGGGAAGTAGTATGGCTTTGCAGGATATTCAGGTGTCAGGACGCTCAGCCTGGCTGCCAAGCTATTTGTGACACCAATGGTACCCAGGTGTGGTGGGAAACAGCATACCTATGCAGGACATTCACGTGCCGGGACTTCAGCCAGACTGTCAAGCTTCTTGGGAAGCTTGACAGTCTGGAATAGTAAGTATATCACGTGCTACGGATGACCCTAATTGTGGGGTCAACTCATAAACGTCTCTCACCTGGGTGATTGTTATCTTAATATGATATTGCGTGTACATGCATTTATAGTTCTATGTTTTTGTTGATATGTGTGTATTTACGACGGTGACCTAAACCCATTCATTTGCAATCTTTCGATAGCGTGCTTTTTGAACGTAAATTGTTGAATAGCTGAGCATGCATGGATAAAATATTCACGGCTTGTTAGCTGTACACCGGTGCCCTTTGTGAGCAAGCATTGCGTGCGCTTCCTCTCCCCCCCTCCCTCTGCATGCACTCAGATCGTGTCAGGTGGTGTCAGGTGTTAGGTGGTGTCATGTGTCAGGTGGTGTCAGGTGTCAGGTAGTGTCTGGGGTCAGGTGGTGTCAGGTGCCAATGTGGTGTCAGGTGTCAGGCGGTGTCAGATGTCAGGTGGCGCCAGGTGTCAGGTGGTGTCAGGTGTCAGGTCGTGCCAGGTGGTATCAGGTATCAGGTGGTGTCAGGTGGTGTCAGGTGGTGTCAGGTGGTGTCAGGTGCCAAGTGCCAGGTGGTGCTGCTCACAACAATGAGTGAGTATCTACCGAAAACAAGCGCATCAGTCACAATTATGATGAACATGTTCACTGGCATGCTCAATATGTAGCTTATTAGAGAAAGCGTTGAAGTATGGAATATATTGGCTTTCTGTATTGGTGCTGTGATTGAGCAACTGGCTTGCTTTCATCAAAGACAGCTCTCTGGCCTTGGTGGCTGTATAATGTTAATATCTAGGCCGCTCTTCTATCGCTCTGCACCATGCCATTGCAATACCCAGAAACTGTGTAGCTCAGCTCTGCTTAAAATAATATTTCATCTCTTTAGCATAATAATGCTAATCTAGGTCGCGATGTGCATCAACACCACGTTCACGGCAACGAAATAATTCACGTTAAATCGACTTTAAACGGAAAACGTTTCATAACTTTTTGTAACTTGGCGTTCGTGGATGAATTCCCGCTGTTGTAGAAATATCTGGCCGGAACGTAGTGAAGTGGTTCCATGGCCGCAGGAGAATCCATAGCGTCGTCGTTCCAGAGCGTAGCTACGGAGCTGACCCTAGTTGTGTCCTCACCACAAAAGATGTCTAGGACCATGGAGTGGATCATGGAGTTTACCAGTGATGGGTGAAATTGTCACGGCGTCGAACTGGCATTGATGACCGCCGAATGACTGTCCACGTTAGCAACAGCCACTGAAGAGAGTCACGAAGTCGTCAAACCTGCACCATTCGTGCCGAAGCGGTACCATTATCTGCGGTACCAACAGCCACTGAAGAGAGTCACGAAGTCGTCAAACCTGCACCATTCGTGCCAAAGCGGTACCATTATCTGCGCAAAATTGGCGTCACTTTGTGTCTATAATACGATTTATTTCCAACGAATGTTACCAAGAATTGTTTTCATGTTCGTGGGCAAACGAGTGGAACTTTCGAGCTGCGCATCCAGCCAACCGGCGTAGGGTGGATGAACATCAAAATTACGGTGTGAGGTTCCGGTTAAAACAACATTTACCATACCAGATTGGGATGCACTTCCTCCGCAGTGTTTGAGGCTGTATCAACAAGTCGACGTTTTACGCTATCCGAGCAATCTGCTTAGGTAATTAGCTCATCGGTTAAGGTTTTTGATCCTAGCTTATGGCGTTCAGGATGCAGGTCTGGGCAGCTCATTCGGCGGGGTGTTTCACTTTAGCATGTGGGGTGGGTTCGATATCAGGCACGGACTCGTTTTCTTGGGTCAATAGCGAACGTGGTGATGCGTCACTGCATTGCTGTAAATTTGATGGCGGATAGCTGCCACCAGAGGTCATGTCATGCCACCCGAGGTCATGCCACCCGAGGTCATGTCGACGGTGCGTAGTGGCAAGCGGTCAGTTGCGCTCCGACGCTTCTTCCGGACAGGTGAGTTCTCTCGAACGTTTCCCAATTCACTGTGTATCGGTGAGGTCGCAAGCTATGGGGTGGATCTAGCTCAATGCACAGTGCCGGTGGTGTCGGCGCGGTGGTTGAGCCCTGATTGTTGCCAGACCATTCGTGGTGCGCCGGTGGGATTGGGGCATTGCGGGCGGGTCGACGGTGACGACCGGGAGCTTGCGAGGTTTCTGTCCGGGCGGGTCGACGGTGACGACCGGGAGCTTGCGAGGTTTCTGTCCGGGCGGGCCAGAGGTACAGACTGCAGCTGCGGGCCCGTTCGCTGTGCACCTGTGGAGCCGGGTCACTACGTTCAAGACAGGAACAGGTCGCTCCACGTCGCATACATTCTGGAAAACAATGCTCCAGTGACGGATCACGTGGCGTGGAGTGCCCTACATTAAATCCCAACTTGAGTGAGTTGTTTGATCTACGAGTTGGGTTCCTGATTACTTCTGTCCGTCAATACGAGAACAGAAGAGCAGAAGAAGAGCAGAAGAAGAGCAGAAGAAGACGGACTGGGTTTTCACCACCAAGTACTGATGATAGCAAGGAGGATTGTAACAAAATTGTCCAGTGTTTTCGCTAATCGTGAATTTGTCAATTTGTTGCATATCAGGTTATCCCCGTCATATCAGGCGAAAGGCGTGCATGGCCCGTGTCATCCACCGGACCGATCCCAGACCGGTCCCTGGACCCACCCCGGACCCGTCCCTAGACTCGCACCTGGACCAGCCCCTGAACCCGCCCCTGGACCCGCCCATGGACCCCCCGAACCCGCCCCTGGACCCGCCCCTGGACCCGCCCCTGGACCCGCCCCTGGACCCGCCCCTGAACCCGCCCCTGGACCCGCCCCTGGACCCGCCCCTGGACCCGCCCCTGGACCCGCCCCTGGACCCGCCCCTGAACCCGCCCCTGGACCCGCCCCTGAACCCGCCCCTGGACCCGCCCATGGACCCGTCACTGGATCCGCCCCTGGCCCGCCCTGGACCCGCCCCTGAACCCGCCCCTGGACCCGCCCCTGAACCCGCTGGACCCGCCCTGGACCCGCCCCTGAACCCCCCATGGACCCGCCCCTGGACCCGCCCATGGACCCGTCACTGGATCCGCCCCTGCACCCGCCCATGGACCCATCACTGGATCCGCCCCTGGAAGCTCGTACTGGGTTGCAAGGTGCATGTGTAATATGCAACAAATCCGAACGCAGACATCTTGTTCGTGTTTCATCTTGTTCGTGATTCCACCCGGCTGCCGTACCTCAGCAGCCGGAAGGGGTCAGCGGTGCATTGCCTAGAGCGGCGACATCCCGAGAGTGCAACCGCCTGAAGCAACCGCAGCTGTCGGCGCAGCCGGTTTTGTCAAGGCCAACGAAATCCACGTCGTGCGGTTGACAGAACGATTGGCAGCTGGCTTGGCTGTGACGTCACGTTGGGTGAGATTTCCCATCTGCCAGCGAACGCAGGCGGATTTAGCCATTCCCGTCATCGATTTGTTTTACTCTGCCAGTGATTGCAAACTTTAGAGCGTCGTGCACTATTGAACGATGTCTGAAAAGTATGTATCAAGCGAAGTCGATCCGCAATATGTTACCCGAGATATAGCCGAGTACAATATATGTCAGGGCGTGCCGACTAAGGGTCTTACAATAATAATAGTGGTATTATCATGGGGTGCATCGCTACGAACGTACGTGAAGCACAAATAGCATTAAGCAATGTTCGGAGTAGCTTCGTTTGTTTCCATTGCTCACGTTCACCATTTTCAGATAACCACTGCTTTAGGTATGGTCAGATTTTGACAGATTTTATGAACGTTTTTTTACCTAGCTCGCATGACCTTTCATACATGGCTTAAGTTACACGGCTGTATAAATCACGGTGATGATGCCATTAATTTTGTGTAAGATCACAACGCAATCCATGGAACGAAATGTAAAGCAAATTACAACGGCATTTCCCCGTTTTTTTTAACCTTCACCGAATGACTGCAGAAGTTAATAAAGGTCAGGCCACGAGGCAAAGACGTCACAGTCGTGTTTTATGCCACGCCGACGCCTGGCGAATGGTGTCCCGTGTCCCCCTTCTTTCTCCTCCCACCCCCCTAGCCGCCGCCTCCTATGACACCAAATAACCGAGATACTCAAACGGTACGCACAGCTTGGTCAGCTCGCTTCGATAGTTGGTAGGACAAACCTTTGCATCCGTCTTAATTGTCGGATCTTGCGGCATTTCCAGTATCTAGTAGCTAGTATCTAGTATCTATAATCCAGAATATAGCATCTAGTATCTAGTATGATTATCCAGTTGGTGAGCGCAGCTCAGTTGCTCCTGGCACTTGGCTACGGGTTGAACTCGCGTGAACTGGAGCGGAGCATTGAAGTCGCGTCCAAAATATCAACATAGCGTCCGCACAGCACGGGATGAGATCGATACTGTTTTGTTCGAGCAGCCGGCGGAACTGGAAGGTGATGTGTTTCCCACACGCAAAATGTGATAAATTGTGTGCTGGAAACATCGCTTTCGGTGGACCAATGTTCTTGAAAAGAATACTTTCCTGAAAGAAGCTACTGAAAGAGCCTGCCAACCTGATTTACAGTTACGGACGATGGAGGGTCGCATACTGACGGTCACTGTGGTAAGCGTCACTCAGCTCCTCGAAGTCTGTCACAAACGCTTCATGAAAGGCAAGGCGATCTGAAAAGGCGGCCGTATCAAAGCTAATGATTTGGTTGATCGGAAAACGGTTGAAGTTAACGCCTGTTTGCCGCGGCCAGGCACACGTGCAGCAACACAGTAGCCTGCGCACCTCCGGAGCCGACACGAAACGACACTCCGGAGCCGACACAAAACGACACTCCGGAGCCGACACAAAACGACACTCCGGAGCCGACACAAAACGACACTCCGGAGCCGACACAAAACGACACTCCGGAGCCGACACAAAACGACACTCCGGAGCCGACACAAAACGCCGACCAAGAAACTGATGTTATCAATCAACAAGACATCAAGGTCAAAGTCACGTGACCATCGGGTCACTCGACGGGACTGTAGCCGATCAGAGACGAAGAGCTCAAGGCGGGGTGGAGGCGAAGCAGCACAGTGTCGCACACGTCCAGACGGACCGCGTTGGTCTCAGAGAGAAGCTACAGAGCAAGCTACAGAGCAAGCTACAGAGCAAGCTACAGAGAGCAAGCGATGCGTAGTTTCGCCAAGTGACATACCTTCATCGCCATGCTGCTGCGAATTGGACTACTAATTTTCATTGATAATCTACGGCATTCGTATGCCATCAGCAAGCACGCTTGTTATTCTGGTCGCAGAAGTCATCGTCGGAGCTGTCACGCGAATGGGAAGTCGGCGAGGCACCGCCGACGGATCTTCTAGGAAACCAGCGCATCCGCACTGATCAAAGCCCAGATGAGGTTTGGAATATGACACTGGCAGCAGATGGATGTGTTGTATTTTGTGTCTAATCGTACGGCTGCTTCCGTGGTAAGCTGGTCTGAAGCGGACGTCGGGTGATCAGTCGCGGTTATGCGACATGTAGTCTGCCATGGGAACGTTGAAAGGGAGGACGGCGCGCGAGACGTGAAGAGGCAGCGAAGAGAAAACTGCACTTTCTGACTTTGAACTATTGTGATTATATGTTGAGGGCCATAAGGATGCATTGGTACGTTTGTTTATACGCCAACGTCATTCAAATGAGCTATGTTTACGAGAGCTTTTCATCAAACAGAATGGTGCCACAACATGCCTGAAATGGGCCCAGTGGAAAAAGCTAGCAGGTGGTCTACAAGAGAACACCGTCGCATCGTTCCAGGTCGTGCCTGGGCACGTGCAGGAGCAGAGCGAAAGCAAGCTTCAGGCTAGGTTCAGATGAGCTGATTTTAAACAGTTTGCTATTGGTGTTCAAAATGGCTACATTCAGTGACAAAGCCGCCAGGAGGATCAGTCCCCATGTAAAGCAGGTGGCTGACACTTGCTGCTCGCATTTTACGTTTGCACACATCTACGTCTGCCCGCGATGAAACACTGAAGACCTAACCTGGTGACAATTCAATAGTGAATCACCACGTGATGTTGTGGTTTCATATTAAATTGCATGCCAAATACACAGAAGGGACAAGTAAATCCCAAATCCCAGAAATCCCAAGTCCTCATCGAAAATAAAATATCGTAAATAAAATCCTCGTAAATAAAATCCTCGTAAATAAAATCCTCGTAAATAAAATCCTCGTAAATAAAATCCTCGTAAATAAAATCCTCGTAAATAAAATCCTCGTAAATAAAATCCTCGTAAATAAAATCCTCGTAAATAAAATCCTCGTAAATGAAATCCTCGTAAATAAAATCATGGTAACTAAAATCCCCGTAAATAAAATCCTCGTAAAATCCCAAGTCCTCATCGAAGTGTATATAACTCACATCTGTGCAGGGAATTATTCGCCCGGAATTTATCGCACCGGCTACTGCAATATCCATTGAGATACTGGGTGGGACCGTGGGCTCACCCGGAACCAGAGATTCTCGGCAATCCCAGTATCCCGTGCGCCATCTCGCACACGTCTCGCAAGCGCCATCTTTGTGCCATCTCGCAATCGGACAGTGCGCAGCTGGCCGTAGAATTAAAGCAGTAGTTGCAGTGAAGCAGCGTAGGAATTGGCTGATGTGGCGAGGGAGTGCTGGGCGGATGGGGTGAGCCTGGCCTTGACCATGGTGGTGCACATGATGGAGACGCAGACTGACGGCACAAGGCTACCGACTGGACTCCGCCAAAGAGGAGAGACTCCTGATCTGACCTGCACCTGGAATAGGTCAACGCCAGTGTGATGGGTAACTAAGGACGCGAAGGGGCAGACCAAGTGCCGGCAACCTGACTCTAGAGTGGAATAGCGCATCCTGCGAGATCTCGTGTGGAACGAAGCATCATCATCCGCCCGGGCGGGCGACAAGGGATCGGAGTGGGGAGATGCTGGCACGAACACCTGCGATTACCACGAAGGTTTTTGGGAGGAGGCAGGCGTTGAAGCTACCTATAGGAAGCTGGCAACGAATTAGACACCCCTAGTACCTATACAAATATAACAGATGCAAGGTCATATATCAGCGGTGAAACCATCCGGCAAACAGTTGCATGGAGCGGTCGAGACGTCACAAATCCCTACCGGGCTCCCGTACGTCTGGTACGTGGTGTGATACTGCAACAAGTCACTTGGGAAGTATTAATAAATAAGTAAATTTAAATTCCGACCGGACCGGTCGGGATTTATATTTATACGGAAATAATTAATAAATTAATAAAATTAATTAATATAAATCCCGACTGGACCGCAACGCCGGTGGATGCGCCACCAGCGGTTCACAGGTTACCAGCGGCAGGTGTAGCTTAGCGGCCGGCGTTGGCTGCAGTGGCGTCCACACACAATCCTTTAGTCGGTGGTAGCAGTCGGCTGCCAGCGGCGACGCCACGGTCAAGTGCTTGGCTGGACGGAATTGTTCCGGTGGAAGCTTAGCGAACGTTTTGCGAAACATGGTGGCTTGGACTGTAAAGCCCGCGTCCTGGGTGGAGATATTGTAATATAATTGGTGGGCAATAATATAAAATAATGCATGGAAGCAGAGCGTACTGAGAAATTGGCTGTTGGGGCCTACCCCACATGATCCCATGGTAAGAGGGCAATGAGTTTGCGGGCCAAGGCAAGAATGGTGGGGCGCAGGCCCCACCAAAAGCGTAGGGAACTCCACCCCTGGCCCGCGTCCATCATCAGGTTGTCGCACATGGCAATCCGTGTGTCAAACGTCGGCCGCGTCAAAAGACGGCAACTCGACGAGGATGGAATGTGCTCTGGTGTGCAGCGGCGACGTGCTGTTCTTCCAGCATTGTTCACGTGTCGGGGCCACACCACGTGTCGGCCGACTGCCACACCACGTGTCGGCCGACTGCCACACCACGTGTCGGCCGACTGCCACACCACGTGTCGGCCGACTGCCACACCACGTGTTCACGTGACCGTCGGCCGACTGCCACACACTGTCGGCCGACTGCCACACCACTGTCGGCCGACTGCCACACCACTGTTCACGTGTCGGAGCCACACCACGTGTCGGCCGACTGCCACACCACGTGTTCACATGTCGGGGCCACACCACTGTCGGCCGACTGCCACACCACGTGTTCACGTGTCGGCCACACCACTGTCGGCCGACTGCCACACCACGTGTTCACGTGTCGGGGCCACACCACGTGTCGGCCGACTGCCACACCACGTGTCGGCCGACTGCCACACCACGTGTTCACGTGTCGGGGCCACACCACGTGTCGGCCGACTGCCACACCACGTGTTCACGTGTCGGGGCCACACCACGTGTCGGCCGACTGCCACACCACGTGTTCACGTGTCGGGGCCACACCACGTGTCGGCCGACTGCCACACCACGTGTTCACGTGTCGGGGCCACACCACGTGTCGGCCGACTGCCACACCACGTGTCGGCCGACTGCCACACCACGTGTTCACGTGTCGGGGCCACACCACGTGTCGGCCGACTGCCACACCACGTGTCGGCCGACTGCCACACCACGTGTCGGCCGACTGCCACACCACGTGTTCACGTGTCGGGGCCACACCACGTGTCGGCCGACTGCCACACCACGTGTCGGCCGACTGCCACACCACGTGTTCACGTGTCGGGGCCACACCACGTGTCGGCCGACTGCCACACCACGTGTTCACGTGTCGGGGCCACACCAGTTGTAGGCACGGCTCTACACAGTCGGACACGTGAGGCCGGGCATTGTCAACGCACGAGCACACATACTCACATCTCTGACTCCAGTCGTCAGCAACAGCCGTCATCTGCCGAGGTTACGGTACACTTTGTTACTCATACCATGTGTATGTTTATTGTTTCTTTATTCATATTCCATTAAAGGTATATAGTAACATGGTTTTACCATGATTTTTTTACATTACGTATTTCCTACAAAATGTTTTCTTTCTTTATATCATGTATATATTTGTGTACATATTTATTCGTTCATGTACCACGTGACTTCGATGTTGTGACACCACCCAATGGTGGACGTATGAAAACGGCCGGACTGTTCCCATGAACAGATGGCTGAGGGGCTCTATAAGGATGGTTCTGTGGGTGCTCATGAACAAGAACATGATTGCGGCCAAGTCGTGGCCGTGGCAGTTGCAGCCTGCGGGGTAACCCCAAATTGCACACGTCTCGGGTCTAGCTGCATACAATCGTCAGCGACACTGGTCACAACACGGACACTGGCAGAGACGGCAGAGCGTGAACGGCAGAGCAGAGCAGAGCAGGGGCAGAGCAGAGCAGGCGGCAGAGCAGGGGCGCCGGCCACGCGTGCAGTGGCAGCCTTCATTTATCTCGGACACCATTAACTTTGTGCTCAAATTGCAGGGGGTATCTGAACCAAACAAAGGTCATGACAGAAGCCGCCAATGATTTTTCCTGTATGCATGCAAGTAACCTACATCCAAATGTCACACTCAGGGAAGGGTTCGAGGTTTGCAGAGTGCAGCGTTAGAAAATAGAACAAGAAAATTGATACCAAGAGGAAAAGTAACAGATATGATAGAACTCGCACTAGACAGCACATTCAAGATCAATGATTCAAATCTTCCGAATCGGCAGGTCGACGGCATTGCTGCTGGCATACGTCTGGAAAGGGATTACGTTTGCACCTGCATGTGACTGTTAGGTGAGACACGGCTTCATAACACCTTGAAACCCTCAGTTTACTTCTGGTATATTGATTACATGTGTGGTGTTTGGCTTCACGGGCAGGAGAGTTTGGTTCGATTTCATCGAAACGCAATTATACACATCGGAAAATCCTTGTGGTTCTGGGTAGATGAAGAACAGAGATAGTTTCTTGACGTTTTCGTACAGTTAGATGGTGCTGGTATGACTACCAAGAAATTGATTGTGCAAACTGATCGATTATAAAGCTTACCTTAGCTAGTATTCTGATCATCTCTTACATGTGACATACATATGAACCACGGGTTTGTGAATGTGGATAAAATGGGTGTGTTGAACGGAGGAAGGTTATTGCACGCACGAATAGAGTGTAGAGAATATATTGGATGATCGGGAGGACATGACGAGTGTCTTCGGGAGGTCACGAGCTGAGCAAAGTGGACACACTTTATAGACGAAAACTACTGGCTCACAAGCAAATAACTACAATAGAGTAATTGGTACCGATGACTATTGTTTACCCAAGTTTCATCTTTAAAAAAAAGAGTATACTAAGGTGAAAACGCGAAATTTAACATCGGGTGCATGGATTGAGATGGGATATTTCCGCATGACCCATTTTTGGCGTACACACGGGGGAAAACCTTCGGGATAATCTGGTGCACCAAAAAGCAAAGATAGTGGTAAGCGGTCGGGCAATGGCTGGGGAGGGAGGATTTTGGTAAGCATTGTGCGGTATGGCAGCGTACATACGCAGCTGAAGGAACGGTTAAGGGGTTTCGGGGGCGATCTGCTTGTCATTTTGAGTCCGGCTGCACAGACAGCCACCCGTCTCTCCCGCATAGCACACCTGAGCTGGCACTTCTCGCACCAGATACCATGCATCAATTTGCATCAATCGCATCAATTTGGAGCAAGAATCTCAATGTGGTGCATGGTATCTGGTGCGGGAAGTGACAGCTGGTGTGCTATGCGGGAGAGACGGGTGGCTGTCTGTGCAGCCGGACTCAACATCACCTGTCCTGAACACGGGTCCCTGGGCCCGCTGCCAGCCTCCCGGTGAGTGGCCATTTCCGTGAGCGCGGCCACAGTCTCGCCGACCCCAGTGTGGCCGGCCTGGAGTGTACGGCGGCACAGCCGACCGCAGGCGCAGCACGGCCATTCTCTCACCGACCCTGTATGGCCGGTCTGGAGTGTGTACGGCGGCACAGCAGTCTGCAGGTGCAGCATAGCCACAGTCTGGGCGGCCTCAGTGTGGCCGGCCTGGAGTGTACGGCGGTACAGCCGACAGCAGGCGCATCAAGGCCAGTCGTGCCGACCTCCGCCGTCCTCGACGGCGTTCACTCTCTGGAGCATGGGCCCGATGCGCGTCCATTCCAGCTCCGTCGGCAACGGGGTGAAATTGCTCGCTGTGTCTTGCCACGCTGTGTCTTGCCACGCTGTGTCTTGCCACGCCACCCTCATACCAACGAGCCGCGCCGAGAAATTAATGACTTTGAGAAATTAATTACTTTTTTGTATTCAATGTGGCTCTGGGCCGGAACTCCAGAAAATGTTCAGATTTAATTCGAAAACACACAACTTAATGTTAGCAACGTTGCAAGGCAGGAGTTGTCCGTATCCCCCGGGGATCCAGCAGCTATGCCTTGATCGGCCATAGACCAGATCGGCCATAGGCCGGGACATTGAAGCTTACGTCATCGTCCTACTATCTTCATGTATGCAACAGCACCTTGGCACACATGGACCAGCGCGCAGTCTCCCTGATATCGTAGCTGAAGGCTACCCAGGTCCGACCCACGGACTAGTGTAACACGCTGCGCATATGTCAGGGACGTTAGGCGTCATGAGCGGACATAATACCGGTGGCGCTCTCTGGTGGTGGGTTTGTGAAGGAACAACCCCAGGGTGGGCTTGCTATGATTAATGCTATATTCTAGTTTCTAGAGGAGGTGCAAGTGATTACCAATGGTCAAGTTTGAACAACATTGGAACAAGCTCACTTATGCTGTGTAGTTTGTTTTATTATCAAATCTTTTCATCCTGTCACTTTGCCCTTAAAGTGAAATGGGAACAATTAGCCACTTAACATCTTGTAATAAAAACGTATCACACATCTTCTGTGTGATGTGCTAACAATTTCCAATGTTCTTAACTAAGCGAAAATCGAACGTGCTACTTTTTATATCATCTTGAATAAATTCCATGAAGGTTGGACCCTGTCACTTTTGCACTCAATTCCAGAATTTGTGTCCCAAGTTATCACATTGTATTATAATTTAAATTATATATCAGATGTTCTACATTACCGAATTAATTTGCAACGATCTCAAATAAACCGGCATAAAATCAGCTGCCTTCTGATGTCATACTCGACTACTTTTATAGATATCTAACCCATGTCATTTTTGCACCCAATTTCAGGAATTGTGTTTCGAATTATTACATTGTATTCCTTTAAATTGTATATCAGATGTTCTACGTTAGCGAATTCATTTCCAATGGTCTCAAATAAAACGGCATAAAATCAGCTGCCTTCTGATGCCATACTTGACTACTTTTATAAATGTCTAACCCTGTCATTTTTGCACTCAATTTCAGGATTTGTGTCTCGAATTATCACATTGTATTCCTAAATTGCATATCTGATGTTCTACATTATCGAATTAATTCAGAATGGTCTCAAGTAAACTGACCTAAAATCAGCTCCCTTTTGATGCCACACTCGACTACTTTTATAGATATCTAACCCTTTGACTTTTGCACTCAATTCAAGGATTTTGGTCTCGAATCATCATATTGTATTCCTTTTAATTGCATATCAGATGTTCTACATTAGCGAATTAATTTCCAATTGTCTCAAATAAACCGGTATAAAATCAGCTGCCTTCTGATGCCATACTCGACTACTTTCAACGACATCTAACCCTGCCATTTTTACCTTTTAACATGAAGCTTTCCAGTATTATTGAGGTTCTGGCATGGCTCGATGCACGTCAATCGCCGACGGGCTGCCCAGAGGATCCGTAGGGCCACCGAGCGGTGGCACGACAAAAAGTATAGTTCCACCTAAATTAACAATACCACGGATAATAGTAAACGGATAGGAAACTCCCCGGAATCGGCGACCAAGGACGGGCTATTGCCACCTAGCGGTTGGAGGCCGAAGCTAATCCTGGATAAGATATTGTTTGATTCCAGCAGCACATTCCCGCGTTGGAGAGTAAAGCGTGGTTTAGTTTCGGCCAATTTCCGCTTTTTGGAGAAGCTAGGGAACCGTGATTTTGCTGCATGGAACTTTGTGGCGGTAAGGAATTAATTAAAAATATCTCTGCCTTTATTTCTTTGTTTCTGGGAACATTTAAACGCATGGCGTGGTGTACTACGTTTATGGCGCGTTGTGTGTGTTTTTGGGAGCAACTTATGTGTTTTGGATGAAGTGAAGCATGTAATTCTCCATTGCATTGGCCAGTTATTCACTCTAAATCACGAGAAAATCTGAATCAGTGGTATTTAGTCTGTTTGAGCTATTGCTTGGCTTGAAGCATTGGTCAAATGGGGCGCCGTAAATGTACCAATTTTCACCTGCATATGCAGCTCTGAAACTAAGGGTTTTGGCTGGAGGATGTCCGATTTGAGGCTGAGGAGCAGTCCGAAGGAGAAATTGTCTGACATGAAATATTGCAATCTTTACCTAAGGTAGCATGAGCTGAATATTTTGTATAAGATTGTAAGTGATAAGGATCGGTGCATCATGTTGTTTTTCCAGGCCTGGTGCCAAGGTCAAAGACTTGGTGCCAGGTGGTGACAACAGGCCACCAGTGAGCACCAGTATAGGGCAGTTGTAGCGTAGGTAGGAGTAAAGTAACATAGGTGCGAGTGGGAGCATAGGAGTGATGGAGCTGCTGCAACGGACTATCAGGGCCCTTCTGGCCACCCTGAAGTTTAGCAATTGTCTGATTCGGTTCTCATCGGGTTGCCGTCGCTACATATTTCAGAAAAATAAAATATTATAGAACTTCTGAATTTTATGCAGAAGGGTCAATAGCTTGTTTTTTTAATTGGAATCATTCCCAATAATATCGCATTATGGGTGCCCAAAATTGAACATTTGCAAACCAGTACTCGCGTGGCGTCGTTATTCCGATGGGTTGCGGCACCTAATCTAGCTGCCTAACCCACTAGCAGCCCGCCGCCGACGACCATAACCCTCGCACGGCCGATGCTCCGCGCAAACTTCGTCCGGCCGGGGGGGGGGGGGGGTGTTACCTACCCTCCGGCCGGGGAGGTGGGTAGGTTACCTACCCCTCCCCATATACATAACGGCATCAGATAGATTGGGTGATTCTAAGAAGGAATTGGTTCAGTCCTTTTTTTATCCGAGGTCAACGTACAGGTCATATCAGGTCAAACAAAGACAAATTGATAGCGCAGGCGGCACAAAGACTTCAAGAACTATAGTGCACAATTATTCTTCCACTGCACGGCCAAAACTGATTTGTAGATCAATTTAGTCCTTGACCTATAATGACCTGAGGTGACGGTTCAAAATGTGATAAACCGGAGGCAAATGAAGCCAGTTTACCATATTATCACACATGTTATCGGCACTGCATAGGTCACTGACCTAGGATGACCTGCACCTGACATTCGCCACACCAAATATGTATCCAACGCATGGTACTGACAATTTTATAGCTTTTGCGAGAAATTTGTCATGTGATTTCAAAGGTCAAAGTCAATTTTCAGGTGAAGTCGGTCGGAGACCTATGATGACCTTGTTAGGGTCATTATGGTAAGGTATGCTTCAATGTGTGAAATGGTTATTGAGAACGATATGCAATCTGTTGATCGATCGTGTATCTATATTGTCACAATATGTGAGATTTTCCGCAGTTTGGTCCGACATGCTGCCACTAAAAGTGTTGTAGGTCATTGACCTGACATGATCTTGACCTGATAATTTTGGAGGATGTGTCAAATTGATGTAGCTTCAGGTACTGCAAATGTCAGAGCTCTAGTGCAAACCGTTTTTTGGGTGTGGTACGAAACGTCATGGGGGGTAGGTATTTACCCACCCACCTGGGCGTGCGAGGGTTAACATAGGAGACGTGGCAGCTGCAATGGGGTCATGCAGGGGCCCCTGACAGTTCATCAGAGGGCTCCAATGGCTGTTCCGGGGCCCCTCGGCCCAATCAATGTTCATCATGTGCTCCTATGCCTGCTCAGGGTCCCCTCGTTTGTCAAAGAATATACCTCAGGGGGAAATGTGACTGCCAGGGCCAATCAGCCAATCGGTCTTTGGCCAATCAGCAGCCTTTTTTGTGGGGGGGGCATCGGAATGGAATTGGCCTGCCCCAGATGAGTCCCAGGCATATACGGTTGGAATGGGAGGAGGGCAGGTGCTCTCCCTCGTTTTTCATCCGGCTCTCATGACACTCCGCTTCCCTCAGTTAGTCGGCACAGGTTAGTTGGTGACGAGCTTCATGGTTCGATACGGCGGCCGAAGGGATGGCGGCTACTGGAGTATGCGTCCCCGGCTGGTGCCGAAGGCACAGTTTTTTTTCCAACGACGCGTGGTAGATGGCCGATTCAGCTATATTTCCCCATCCCGTCAAGCTTTTTCGATGGGGTGTCCTTCGCACCACCTATCCAGGATTACTTCTGCGATCGTCCGATAGATGTCGCTAGTTTCGGTCGGTGGTCGCAAACATCAAAGTGCCGCCCAAGAGTTTCCGATCCGTTTACTATTATCCGTGACAATACTAAGCAACATCGACTCTGCCACGCCAAAATGGTGTAGGTGAAATTCACGGCTGTAGATGCATGCTTTCCATTCAACGCCCATACGCGTAATGTTCTTAAACAATATCGAGACAATATGTCTGGCCCAACTCCAGTGGTGGCGGAACTCATGCCAGGCACATCGCCTTTCGCTTCAAATATGAAAATATACCTGTAACTTTTGGCGTTGGGGTCCATTGACATTCAGGGAATGGTCCGCGCCCCCAAGCGCGCCCCACCATATTATAAATGTCTGGCGGTGGGTGGCCGCGGTGGCCCGGCGGCTATGGTGGAAAATAGTTCCATAAGCCAATACGCAAAGTAACAATATGCGCAATATATCACTGTAATTGGCAATGAAATTGACGTCTGAAGGCAAGCGAACTTTCATAAATGCTCTTCGCATCATATTTTATGGAGAAAGAGCCTCATAAATTGGAACTATATTCTTCGCGCACACAGTAGTGAACATCCGGGTGCGCTTGTCGCTGGCGCATATTTCAGAGTCCTTAAATTGCATCAGGAACCTACCTGTTTTCTTTCTTTTCTGAGAGATCCCCCCGATATCCTCATTAACATTGCGTCTGACGCCTAACGACTCGCTTAGTACCGTACCTGCGGGGCCGGGCCACCACAGTGACGACCCTGGCCCCCGCAGTTACGGAACATTCCCATTGATTTAGCATTACTGCAGGGGGAGGGGGCGGAGTCAGCTGGGTGGTGACGGTTTCCCGCAGTAGCCAACGGACACGCCCCCTCCCACCCTTAGATATCTTATATATCTTAGATATCTTATATATCTTAGTCTAGCCGCTGCCCCATGGGTTGCACGTAAGTTGGCTCGTGTGGCCTTGTGTATGTCGGAAAGAAAAACACCAGCCCACACATCACAAATAGCATGCTATTCCGACGGCGGAAACCGTTCACACGCAATCTGAATTCATTTGATAGAGATTTACTCGGCCAAACATTTGCCATGGCTCTCCAGACTGCCGACACAGGAGATAAGTCGGACAGCTTTCTCCACGTGCTTTTTACCACCATTGGATGCGGTCGTCCCTCAACGAATCGGAGCGACTTCCATAGCGACATAGCGACATAATCGGAGCGACTTCCATAGCGACATGATCGGAGCGACTTCCATAGCGACATAGCGACATAATCGGAGCGACTTCCATAGCCAGAGGTCGTAACTCCTGGCAACCTAACTACGACGTTGATGACAGAAGCTGTTCTTCAGGAAGACCGCTTGGAGACAAAGTTAGCGAACCGTCTCCTCATATTATCTCAACAGCATGGCTAGAATCTTTCTGGCATGGCTCTTGTGCAGGAAGCAGCAATTACTGGTGTGCCACGATTTTTGCGATCGATATTTGCCTAAGATAAGCTTGAATATGCTAGTAAATTATCTGATAATGTCTTTAACGACTGATGGTCTTAGTCTGTGCTTCTGCGTGTCTCCTGGCTTGTTCACATCTTGGCAAATACAGAATGATGTTGAAATTCGCCATGGAAATGTTGCTCACAATACCTTGTAAGTCCTTGAAGTTTTCTTGTTTGCACAACGTAATTAGAAATGTTCCTTTCCGCTTGTTTTGGCACATAGCTGAAAAATAGGACGCCTATACTACCGACAACGATAGAAACGCCTATTCTGTAAACTGGTTTTGTATATCAGACCACATCATAGATAATTGCTTCACCTGGACCTTGTGCCACGAGATGTTCGTGTATAACGATCCGTAATGGTGAGCATTAGCATGACACTCGTAAGAGACATACGACTTGAAAAAGAGGGATACACACACAACAAGAAGCACGATGCCGATATTTTTGGGAGGGATGTCGATTGAGTATCCAGGTAGTGGTATATCCCACCCTATATGACGAATAATTTGTATCACTGTTTTGAAGGCCATGTATCACTATGTGTAGGTTCCAGTGATTTCGTATGGAAATTATATTGTGTTTATTGATGCATCACACATGCATGCATCCATGCATCCATATCCATTGTATTTATGAAAGGCATACCATTTTTGTAGCATTTGTTCGGGTAAAAATTTGGGAGACGGTTTTCAGTTGATCAGTAACAAACCCCGTTGTGCTTTTTTACAGCCAGAGAGTTAAAGTTGTAGACCATTCGGAATGTTTCGAGTTAACGACAAAATGAAGGTTTGGAGTGTTGGTTGGTGACACTCCAGCAACGTTTACGACCTCTGCCAGTAGCAGCCGGAACGAACACACTGCTGGTTGGATAGCAGGCGGTTGCTGGCCGAACATGGACTACAAACTGGCCGACCATTGGTGCACGAATATAGATCGTCTTTGCTGCGCGGCGACCAGCGAAAATTAAAGCCGGAGCACAGAACGAGAAATACGCAAAGTGAAACCAAGCTGACTACCACATGTTCTATGGTCGCATGCGGACACTAATACAAAGTGAATCCAAGAGAACTATCGCTTGCTCTATGGCCGCACGTAGACACTAATGCAGGTATTCAAGTATCCCAGTGTTACCCCGGAAACTCTCAATAACTAGCATTTACTCGTTGGACGAACCTCGTCCGAGAGCATTCCAGCACCAGACGGAGGAATGTCTATTGGGCTACCAATTGTTCCCACGTCACCTGCATACACAACATATTAACATGCCAACACTTTTTATTATCTACTGCACGAATGTGTACTCCAAAATATCGGTAAATCATTTGGAGGAAAATGTTAACTATGTGGCTATGAAACAGTCATCACAAGTTTATTACATGCAAATGGCTTCTTAACTATTCATCAATGAACATCAAAAGCATCAGGTAGATTGACGATATCTACTTCACGCTTTATTGCCTTCTCTCCCCAACCGGCATTGAGGATCTCCGCAGTGGAAGACCCATCATCAGCCGGCGCTACTTTGATCATCATTGATTGGTTGGAGCCTGGCCACATAATGATCGTAGATAAATTACTTTTTTCTTACATGTTTGAAATACTTGTGAGATTTCACGGGCCAGATATGTATTTTGTCCTTGCATATTTTACATGATGCCAAATTTGTCTGCATTCATACTGTCTACTCGTTATTTGACACTTGAAGTAATTCATAGCTGCAATAGACGGCGCATCTCTGTCCTCCAACAAAAATATTTCGCGTAGATTGCATTCATGGCCGGTCCACCTCGAACCATTAATGCCATAAAACACGATGTTTCAACACCATTGTGAAATGGAGCTGGAGCATGAAAGCTGGAGCGTGAAATGGAGCTGGAGCATGCCCCAAATTGGTGTCGTCGCAGTTGAAAAAAAAACCGTCAGCTGATTGGCCGACACTAGTGATATTGCTCCAACGATACTAACGCTCACATAGTAGACTGCACTGAATCACGAGCTGAGAAAGGACGAGCACTCTCTCAATTCTAAGCTTCCTGGCCTCAGTATCACGGTTATATTAGTGCAGTGCGGCTTATTCATGAACATTAAATACTTACATACTTATCGTAACCGAGACAGCTCACGATTTTCTGACGTGCGAAGAATCAAACGAGTTGGTGGCAACGAACCGGACATAAATGGCATGCTCACTCCCGTATTCCAATATCATCTCCCTGTACGAAAGTCATTGCCTATTTAAATCGCATGAACATGGCAGCTTTTTGACAATACGGAATGTCTCCCGCGAAATGCCTCAAAAGCTACTATATACTTGCACGTACAGTTTAAAGCAATCCAAGATGCTTGCTTATTTTCATCATCGCAGTTTGTCAAGGCCGAATTTAACGGTAAATAATCGTCTCAAAGCAGTCCAGAGATTAATGCAGTAACTCAGACTGAGACAAATATATTCATATTTGTCGGTGGAGAGTGCCTCGCATATCTCCCGGAGCGAGGTGGTCGTGCAGGCGAACGACAAGGTCCTGCTGAAGCGCAGAAGGCAAGGTGTGCTGTCACTCTCCGGAGTGGTTCCTTTGCAAATGTCACATCCTTGTCATCTTTCGCCCGAGCTATGCGTGCAACTTTACGAGTATCATTCGTTCAATGCGATTTATTGGTTATCAGAGGCTTTTTATTCTGGGTGCTGCGCCATTTTCTTTCAGCGAAACGTTGCGGGTGCTATGCTGCTAAGGTAAAAGTTTCCCTGTATTATGTTGTCTGCTGGGCAGCCACGCTTTCCAGCCTCCACCAATGTTATAGCTGAAATGCCTGTGGAGCTCGACTAGCATACGTCAGTCCGGACTTAGTGCGTGGTGCTTAGTGAAGTGCTTAGTGATCTAAGCACCAAACTTAGCTAGTGATCTAAGCACCAACCTGAGCTAGGGATCTAAGCACCAACCTGAGCTAGTGATCTGAGCATCGCTTGAACTGGGGACACGGACTTTGAATTACGGAGAGCTATCCGCTATGAGAGTTTTTCGTCTCGTATCACGTTACATGTGGTCAAAGTGTTCTATTCAGCTGCCGCATGTTTCCCTTGATGCTCAGGCACTCTCGATCACAGTCTAAACACTGGGAGGGCAGGGCACATCGGGCTCGGGGATTCATTCTTCCCATGCGTCTATTGGTGTCATGACGTGACGCAAATGTCCCCCTGACTTATCCGCCAAGCAAAACCCACGAACTGCGCCTGGACCGTCCGGAACTTCCCCGAACCCCTCCCCCACTCGGCAAAATTTCCCGGTGATGCCTCTGAATCGGTGCCTTCATAGGCGTCCCTGAATCAGCACCTCATCCTTCCAGACGCAACGCGCTGGATATGGCCTTGAATTGGCATCTCCATCAGACCATGCAGTTGGCATCTCCATCAGACCATGCAAAGCCAGATGCCTGGTCATGCCTATGAATGGGAGCTGCATTGGTCCATACCTCCATCGCCCGTTCATTGGTCCATACCTCCATCGCCGGTTCATTGGTCCATACCTCCATCGCCCGATCCATTGGTCCATACCTCCATCGCCCGTTCATTGGTCCATACCTCCATCGCCCGTTCCATTGGTCCATACCTCCATCGCCCGTTCATTGGTCCATACCTCCATCGCCCGTTCCGCACGTGAGAACCTCCCGACGGTGTCGCTGATCGGCACATCCGCCATCTGCTCCGGTGCACAAGGCTGGCGCAGGTCGCAGTCAGCTGACCTTATTTCTGACATCGAAAAGGCGTGCTGGTTTTGTCGCAAAGACTTCGTTCATAAATGAAATAATCGAGCTGGGAACTCCATCAGCGAACGCAAATGCGAATGCAAACGCAAAAAAAAGACACCCACATCAATGCTGAGTTGCGATCCGAAGGTTGTCTGAACAGTTAATTCTGAACAGTTAAGAGCACACCCCACTCTTCCAGCCTCTCCACTGACGAAACGGATATCTGCTCGGGCTACCCAGCGAGAGATACCAATAACCGAGTTTAGACCCACTTGTCCTAAGTGGACTCGATGTCCTCCGCTCCCCGTCCCCCTATCGCTTTCATGGGAAGACACACTTGTCGAAGGCCCTCTGCGCAAACCACACGCCCGAACAGCTGGCTGTTTTCTTTACTGAACACTAAAAGAGGTGCATCTTTTCGTTGGCTTGACACCAAATCAGACACGCCTGATTAGCTTTTGGTAGTATTTTGCTCGCCTACTAAGCTCAACTTTGGTTCATTAAACGAGATTGGCAAAATATAAAATGTTGCGTACTTTAACGAATGGAGTATCCGCATATTGTCAAAAGGAGGAGACGTCAGTGCGTTTGTACATTTACGCATTGTTTTAATTATATTTCTTTTAATTTAGAGCGCGCAAGCAATTTTCGTGCCAAGCACGTGACATCCGTTGAATCTGTGAATTAAATCTGAAGGAAACTGCACACCTGCTCTAGTCAGCAAGGTAAACGTGTTGCAACGAGGCCTGTCTTGTGTTTACAAAACATGAACATTTAAAAACATTACAAAAACATTTTGCATTACAAAACGACGGTTGGGCTACAAGGGAAGACAATTTGCGAAAGGGATTTACATAGTTCTGGTACATTTAAAATATTTTTCACTGAAAAAATATCCGTTAATTAAACAGGACACTGCTTCAACGCATGGGTAAGCAATGCTTACCTTGCCGACACTTGAGAACCACCACTAGGTGCCCAAAGCTCGCAATAAATATCAGGTCAGGAAGGTCAGGAAGACACTCTTTATAGCTAGTTGGCTGCAGTGGTTCATGCCCATTCGATGAGTGCAGATCAGGTTAGGCACTATACATTTCCGTCTATACCTAGGCTCGTGAAAACGCTAGCTACCAGCACTAGTTCTAAAGCGGCAGCACAAACTATACGCACGCTGTACATCACTGCAAAGGTGGGCTCACGGGGGGCTCACCAGCAGGTGGGCTCACTCAAAGGTGGGCTCACACCAGCAAATTGCTGTTGTTTTCGGAGCGCAGCGTAAGCGGAACGCAATGGCTTCGTAAGCGGTGGCAGCGGATAGCTGCCTCTAGTTGGCTAGTCTTGACCAGAACTCTCGTAAAATGATCACCTTCTGGGCGGAAAACACCGCTTAAAAGATATCTTTTAAGATCTTATATCACCCAAGCTATCTTTGTATCGCCATCCAATACAATAAAAGCGTTTGTATTACAGTTCTCACTATTTGAGAAACAGAAGTAGAACTCGTCTGGACAGAAGTGAATATGTGCACGAAAATGTGAGTTGGTGTGGAAAATGTTTGTTTTTAGTTACTTTTATTTTATCTTCGTGAACCTTAAAAGTAACGACGGAAAGGTTGCCAAAGGGCATCGAGGCGGAAGTAATCGGTGATTACTTTCCTACATCTCCTACGGGAGTCGAGCGCCCATGTTGGCTACCGACAATGTTTTCATAATTAAACGTCGACTTATATGGGCAACTCCCTCAGAGACATTGCATCCGGGATCAGGCTAATGCTCGGGCGACCGCGATGATCTTCATAATTCAACACCCCAATACTATATTTGACAACCAATTTTAACAATTCACTTCCGCTAATGCCGCCGTCGTGCCGACTTCACGAGCCGATCCCATCTTCGGCTGGCGAGTTGTATTTCGTGGAATCGTGACCCGTCACGGAAACACGGTAGTAATTAGGTCAATGCAGCTGTGTTCCCATGTGACGGATATGGCGGTGTATGACGGATATGACGGATATGGCGGTGTATGACGCCTGGACAACTGACAGTGATGTCAGTTCGGAACGGTGTGGTTCGGGAACGGTGTGGTGTCAGTTCACCGAACGGTGTGGTTCGGGGCGTGTCGGACCATGAGGGCCACCTGTGCTGCCTCTAAGGTGAGTGTTTTACCAACAGGATGAGTGCAGGTGTATCTGTTAAGGTGAGTGTTTCATTCGGTGTGCTCGGGTTGAGGTGCAGGGGAGGGGAAACTGTGTCCCAGATGTGTCCTAAACTATGTCCCAGACCACCTGAATGAAGGTTGTTTAACTTTTGTCTTTTAACTATTTACTTTTAACTATTTTAACTATTAACTTTTAACTTAACTTTTGTCCTCCGCAAAATATGTTGTGTTGTTTTTCCGAGGGTTCCGAGGGTTTGTGAAATTTACGCTAACTTTGCCAGGCCACCGACACATGGCCTCCACTAGAAAAGCAACGAGAGATATCTGCCGTGCAGGCCAGGAGGTGATCTTCCCACACCGTCGCCCATGCCTTCTCCCATGCCCTCTCCCACGCCCTCTCCCACACCCTCTCCCACACCCTCTACCATGCCTTCTCCCACGCCCTCTCCCATGCCCTCTCCCACGCCCTCCCCCACGCCCTCTCCCACGCCCTCTTCCACGCCTTTTCCCACGCCCTCTCCCATGCCCTCTCCCACACCGTCGCCCACGCCTTCTCCCACGCCCTCTCCCACGCCCTCTCCCACGCCGGCTGCCGCGTGTTAGTATGTACCGCGCACTCTACGGGAGGAGGAGGAGGAGAGCATGCAGACCTGTGCGCAGAGTTAATATGGTGTTTTGCAAGTCGGCTCATCTACGTACGACGGTACCATTAGGTATCCATTTATTTTTAGTGAGAAGCATAATTGATTCATGCTCTCCGGTGCCATTCGTGGACAGCTATTTACGTTACTACTACAATTATTATAGTATGTAAGTGTAAGTAAGCAGCTACTACCATAATTAGTTGCGCCGGCATGCAGTGCGTTTCAGTCTCGTCAGTAAGGTGTTGTCTACAACGCTACTACTAGTTTGGTGGCGTAGATATAGCTAGACAGTAAGCGTAGAAGGTCTGTATGCTTGTCACCCAGCAGCGAGGCAATAGAGAGGGTGAAACCCACTTTTTGGCAGAAGGCCTTGGTTGGTTGGTCGTGTTTGAGCATCAGATAGTCTACCAGGATGTCACCTGTACTCATTGTGGTGCTGCAGATCTGGCGGTGTGGTGTCAACGTCGGATTGATGCTTTAGGTGTGACTGGAGTAGTGAGGTGTGGAGTTGTGTTGCGTCCATGCGTGCTGGTGATGGTTACGAATGTGGTGCTGTAGGATAGCTTCTCAGAGTGGTCTACTGACTATTCTATGCTAGGGTGAGTGGTCGATGCTGGGCCGGCTTTGCGAGCCCATCTGCTTGCCCATTTCCTCGAATACTTCTGCCAATCGAGATCCGGAGGAAGGAAATGTTGTTTATATCACGGGCCCGGCTTGGTAAATAGCATCAACTGCCGTGTGGGGGCAGTCGTGCATGTCGCTAACTGAATGGCGGACATAGTTTGGGTCTGAAGAAAATACTGCGTTCGCGTGTTGCGCCGCTTTTGATGAAAAATAGTGCCCATCGCCTCAGAGGTGGAGATATAAATTTTGTCTGGTAGATGTTTGGAAAGCCTGAGACCTGGTCCAGTGATGCCATTGTGCCGGTGTTTTGATCGATCCGTTAATGTCAGTGCATTGCGGTTGTTGATAACAGCGTATTCGTTGAAAGTGCAAAGATTTTCAGTCGGCGTGATGTCTGACATCCTTTACGGGATCAAAGCACCCGACCGTTGGCTCACTGTGGATCCAGACGGTCCCTGGGCGGTCGTGCTACAGTGGGTCACTGTGGATCCAGAAGGGCCCTGGGTGGTCGTGCTGCAGTGGGTCACTGTGGATCCAGACGGGCCCTGGGCGGTCGTGCTACAGTGGGTCACTGTGGATCCAGATGGGCCCAGTGGGAGATCTTGCTGCAGTGGTCGACATGGTGACGTTGAATTCTGAAAGAACCATCACAATTTGGATACTAAGTGGAGTGAGTTTGCGAGTCAGAGAAAGACGCACAGCTCGGTGTCTGACTCTGGCGGAATCTGGCGGTCCCGATGTCTGACTCACTTTGTCACGTGGACGACGGCTGCCCTCGGCTGACCTTGACCTGCAACCATCGGTGCCTGACTCACTTTGTCACGTGGACGACAGTTGACCTCGGCTGACCTTGACCTACAACCATCGGTGGAGGATGAACTGCGAATGCTCTTTCAAGTTGCAAAGATGGCGAGGTCAGAGGTATTGTATTGGTACCTGGTATTGTAAAGCAGGATAAGCAACGGGAATTTTATAATTTCAGAGCAAGTTAGCATTGCAGCTACAAAAGCTGATATTATATCTTCAATACATGTCATCCACATTCTTAACCCATGCCTGTAGCCTCTCCCAACCAACCGTACGGAGATCCCTTGACCTTCCTCCATACTGGAAGTTTCCAATCGCTAGCTCTCCTAGACCTTAGGTGGAACGGTATTTGTCCCCCCCCCGCCCTCGCCCAATCCATCACTGTACTTCACAAAGGAAACACGTCTCGCTGCGCGCTTCGACCTCACCCCCACGGTGAACCATCTGCCTCTCTCCTAGTGGTATATACATCAAACAATGAGAACCGATCTGGTTTTGAATTAGTACACATGCTATGAAATACACGTGCTTAAAATAGTTCCCTCCCCCTTCATTATAAGCTCGTTACACGAAGTCGTAGACTTTACCAACTCCAGAGCGCTACACTAGTTGCCATGGTGACCAAACAATCGAAGCTTCTATCATATCGCAGATGCCATACATTCCCAGCTGCTTTCGCATGGATGACCGAGGACTCGTCGTCTATTTTGGCTCGCCGACGCCCATGAGTGGCTGAGAGTCGCACGAGAACGCAGCCCAGAGAGATTAAACACCGACGATGGTGCAGAGCAGGGTGATGAAGCCCATCACACTGGTGAACGACCTGCTGAATATTCAGCCGGAACGCGCGAGACCTCCGCACCACCGATGCCGGTCGGGCGTTCGGCGTTTTTGAGTCGACTCATGGTCACGAGTACGATCAGGACGATTCCAGTGATCCGGACCGTGCGACAGTCGACAGTATCAGTGCGACAGTATCAGTGCGACAGTATCAGTGCGACAGTATCAGTGCGACAGTATCAGTGCGACAGTATCAGTGCGACATTATCAGTGCGACAGTAGCAGTGCGACAGTATCGGTGCGACAGTATCAGCGCGACAGTATCAGCGAGACAGTATCAGCGCGACAGTATCAGCGCGACAGTATCAGCGCGACAGTATCAGCGCGACAGTATCAGTGCGACAGTATCAGTGCGACAGTATCAGTGCGACTGTATCAGTGCGACTGTATCAGTGCGACTGTATCAGTGCGACAATATCAGTGTGACAGTATCAGTGCGACAGTATCAGTGCGACAGTATCAGTTGAGTCGACACGAAATCCAGCGGTTTGGGATACTCATCTGGTTTGTGGCAATCCAGTGGCTTGGGTTGCCCACCTGGTTGGCAATCAACCATTCAGGACAAGTCTACCCTCCCATATTTTTCATTGAAAACGCGAAGTGCGATAGCCGATGAATAGCACGTGCTCACGTGGTGGGCGATCGTGTCAGGATGGGTCATATTTGGTATGCGGCGAAAAAAATGGGAAAGGTATGATTAATGTATGTGCGGAAAAAGAGACAGAACAAACGATTGCCGCTATCTGGTATGTGGCAATCCTCATGCATCCTGATTTTTCTTCGCTGATATTTTACTTTAAGCATATTCAATTATAATAATAATTTAACAATATATTTTCTTCAGTAGACTGACTTTCGCGTGGACGATGACCTGGTATCTATTCGCATCCAAAGTTGCATCCAACCGATGAAGTCAAAGGCCTTAAATCGCAGTATATTGAATATATTTCCTCATGTCTCAGAAACTGGAATGTTGCATTCTGTCACCGCTTAACAAATGTCGCATTTGACAATAATTATATATATATATATATATAAATCACACGAAAAGAGAGAGAGAGAGAGAGAGAGAGAGAGAGAGAGAGAGAGAGAGAGAGAGAGAGAGAGAGAGAGAGAGAGAGAGAGAGAGAGAGAGAGAGAGAGAGAGAGAGAGAGAGAGAGAGAGAGAGAGAGAGAGAGAGAGAGAGAGAGAGAGAGAGAGAGAGAGAGAGAGAGAGAGAGAGAGAAACAGAGATAAAGAAAAGCATAAGCAGCAGAAGCAGACATTGATCGAGATGCAGAGAGCGAATGAGAAGGTGTGATAAAGAGCGATAAAAAGGTAGACACAAGGTAATGTTGGTGGGAGGTGAGAGAAGATGAAGCGGTGGTGAGTAGTGAGGAGTTAGTGTGCTGAGCACCGAGAAACTGGGGAAGAGTAATTGGACGTTGCCCGATTGCGTTTCGTAGAATATTTACCACGCCCCCTGGTGCACGTTATGACGGTCTGCGGCCTTTTAGGCTCTGACGGCGGCAGCCGCTGATTAAGTGCCGATGTAAAGTTGTGCTCAGATCGCGCCAGCTGATGGATTCACAGCTGTCGATGACCTTGACATTTGCTTCAACTGTGGCGTCACGTAGGTCACGCAGCAGAGGTCGGCGATCATGTTTTGGAACAATATGACAGAACCTGTTCATTATCATTCGGTTCGGCTGAACCCTTGGCCAGCATTGAGCCAGTATTTATGTTGTAGATTGCAAGTCTCGCCAGGGGGGGGGAATTGGTGCACATATCCCCTCTCCTCCGAATTATTTTTTTTTATCAAGTATGTTCCCGAATCGGTTCCAGCTGATTACAGTTCGTTTTGCTTAGTAAATGGAGCATTTTCTCTTTTTTGTAGGGTAACTGTTTTGTAGGGTAACTGTTTTGTAGGGTAACTGTTTTGTGGGGTAACTGTTTTGTAGGGTAACTGTTTTGTAGGGTAACTGTTTTGTAGGGTAACTGTTTTTTTTCCAGATCATATCAGTCCCGAGAGTTTATCCCCAAGCAAGCCAGCACGTTTGGATCATGATGCACTAAGGGACATTGTCGAACTCTGAGTTCTATGCCACGCATTGTTTGGCTGTAGCTAACAGCTGAATTTGAAAATCCTTCAGTTTTTGATGCACACATGACCGTTTTTTGTGCTGTTGCACCCGGAAGGCTAACCAATGGACCACAAACACAGCAGTCCACAGCAGACACAGCAGACCACAAACACAGCAGTCCACAGCAGACACAGCAGACCACAAACACAGCAGTCCACAGCAGACACAGCAGACCACAAACACAGCAGTCGTGCGAAGATCGCCGCGTCTGCAGTTTCAAACGACGCTCTCGTTTCGTGTTGATGCTACTGTCCGTTTTTAACACCGGAATTGCCACCAGCCTCGCCCTACACTGGGGAACGTGTCAAAATGGCGCGGCCGGGCGGTGGCGGGGGTGTCACGCGCGCTGCAGGAAGGTTTTCGGCCGGTCCTCTCTGTCCCATTTTTTGGTAATTTTTAGGGTAGTGTGTGGCATATAAGTGTTCCATTCATAGACGTGCCGGCGCCACCTCCTCCGCTCGCACTTTCCTGGACGACGAAGACCATGTGCCCTATACATGGTTTGATTCCCTGGAGTTGGGCCGCCTTCAGAGCCAACAGGTCCCCCTCCCCATCCCATACCCTGCATCATAATGAAAAATCAACTAGGGGTGGTCACCCACTGGGAGGTACCAGCACAACTGTTTGACCGCTCAGCAGACATACCAGAGAGGAGGCCCCGCCGTATTTTATTTTAAACACTGGGAATGCGTTGTGACGAGGAATAAGAAAAGTTCGGCGCATTTAAATATTTACGTATGGTGGTGTCATTAGAGATGAAAGACTTCCCCAAAGGTGAACAAATGTCCAGCCTGTCACCTACAAAATATCAGGCACCACCAGGCTGCCACATGCTGAAACACATGCTGTCATAGGTAGCATGAAATAGCATTCAATTTGTCTTCATGCAGTGACAAACACAATACCGGTTCTTCTGTTCCGGTGGGTAGATATCATACAGTCAACTAGCTTAAGTGATGTTGCAATCCATTATTAAGAAGTTTACTGGAACGCAGAGACAGCATCATGGTACAGCCTTTCAGTCAGGTATGATGGCGTGAGGTTCGATGAACCACGTACATCGCCTACTTTTACCTCATGTCTGACGTACTCAGGCTGCTGTTCAAGTCATGTCATTTACCAGTGACATACCAGGTACAAGAAATTAGAACCATCGACAGTCAACAGCACAGTTAAGTCAGGATTACACCAAACATGTCTGGTGCATGGAACCATCAGACCAAGGAGGCAAACGCTTAAACGCTAATCCGTATACTAAAAATGAGATATGCATACTTTATTTAGTTTCTTGCCATGCGCTGCTGTAACTACTGCTGTTGAACTGCTGTTTACATGTTGGCCCAAGATACAAATAATGCAAGATGGTGTACTTTATCACATGCAGCATAGCTAAACCATGGAACACTGCAGCATACCTAAGCCAACATGGAACTGAGAGGAAATTGTTTACCACCTCATTTTTTGTAGGAGTCCACCACTGTTCATGGCCACACCCTTTTAATATTTAGCGTTGGCCACCATGGTGCTTGGAAATAGTGCCTATATGAGTGATTCTGTCAGTTGTCATCATTTCGTGGTGGTTCCCTCATGATTGCTGGTCACAGTAGGGAGGCTGTACATATATTTTCTTTGAACTTCAAGTTGCATACGTGTGTACTACCTTGCATCGGTCCTCTGCCATCAACAGCTTTTGACTACAAGCTGCAACAATTACAAGAAGCAGATGCGTCTAGCATCCCCAACCTTGTTACAAATGGAGCAGCGGCCAACAAGCCTTGGTAACTGCTATACAAACAGCCAACTTCATTATCACACCAATGTTATTGTGGGAAACGAGCAATGCTATAACTTGGTCAATGGACAATTTAAGTATCAATATTAGGTAGCATGAATCTGTTTGGCTTTGTTAGCTGAAACATAGATACCAAACACATTCTGACTATTAATTAATATGTCTAATTATGACACACCTTATATGATAATGTTGCTTGCATTCGGTGGAGCTATAAATATAATGGTATTATTTCAGCTTAGGTTGTTCACCAGATACGTCTTACAAAAGACCCAAAATATGCTAAGAAAAGAGGTGTGGCTAGGGTAGGTTAGGTTAGGTTAGATATTCTAGTCGGAAAACCTATATTATTTATTTAAAAAAACAACAAATTTGATTTATTTTCCTCTGAAAAAAAATCAGGCTAGGTCAGGTTAAGCCAGGTTACTTTAAGTTTTGAATTATTGAAGAAAATGTTTTGGCTTAATTGTTTTCGGGTAACAACATTTAAAGGGGACAGGCTGCGTTAGGCTAGGCAGGTTAGGTTGAGTTAGGTTTCTTGGTTAAGTTTTGCACTATTCTTCACTATATGTTACCTCACTGAAATTGGCATTATTTTGTTCGCCAACAGAGAAGACCGCAGTCATGATCGACATCATAGGCCACATTATCTGAATTATGCTCTTATGCAGCCTATTAACCCTTTAACACCCGGTGTCCTCATATGAGGACAGCCACACTTCCAGCATATTTTGGAAATCTGGTCAGTCGCAAACTGCCCAGGCGCTTTAAAAAGTGATCATAAGGCATCTGCGGACTTCGTGCGGACTTCAGATTACGAAACTGCTCGCACAGAAATACTTGGCTGGTCCTTAAAGTTAGCGTTTTCTCGGCATCCTGAAGTTAAACTGTAAGCCACTCCGGACAGGTCTCCTAGTCAAGTACTTGCATAAACTGGGAGCGTGCAATAATACAAGATTGTTTGAATGTCCAAACGCTGGTATTTATTTCCCATAATCAGCAAACGCTAACCGTCTAGCGCCCGTTAAAATTCGGTGTCATCAAATGAGGACACCGGGCGGAAGGGGGTGGGAGCCGGCCGGGGTCGCGCGGCGGGGGATTAGAGATGGCCGGCCGGGGTCCATGCCCTGCCCGGCCCGCAACATATGAAATAGCCTTGGCCCGGCCCGCAGCATTTGTCATGTGCGTGTTGTGAGTTGCGCGTGTTGGGTGTATCTGTCTGCGTCGATTCCAAATTGTGATCTGTATCGGATTCCCACGTCACGTCTCCCGTGCGTCATTGAGCGACGGGAGAAGGTCCTAACGGTGAAGGCAGCCCTACAGATGATTGAAACTAGCAGCTTTGCGGACAGTGATGTGTGGACATTGACTCTGTGGAAATTGTGGAATTTCCACCACCGGTTGTGGACAAACTAACAGACGAGGATAAAGGGGAAGATGACGTCGTCATTGGCAGGGATCAAGTGATCCCAGTTGGCTCAACAAGCTACCTGAATACACTGGGCTTCCAGCAACAACAAATGCTAACGGAGCTAACGGCGCTTACAGGCGCTGAGGAAAAATCTGCAAGACACGTCCCCAGTCCAGCTGTTCGAGGAGATGTTCACCGAGGACATGTATGTGCACGTCATCAACGAAGCGCTGCGGTATGCGCTCAAAACCAAAACAAAATCAGCTGTTCGGCTAACGACTGGTGCGCTCAAGATGTTCATCGGCATTCCCAGACATTCCGGATACCATCAACTCCTCAGTGAACGCCACTACTGGTCAATCACCAATGATCTGGTATTAGAAACAGTGCAATGCGCCATGACACGACAAAGAGATCTGAAGCTGAAGGCGTGCGTCCACTTCCAGAACAATGAGAAAGAGTCAAACGGTGGAACAGATCCCAGGGAGCCCACATATTCGTGGATCAATCACACATGATATACAACTACAACAAGTTCATGGGTGGCATCAACGATCATGACTGGCTATGCGACAAATACAGCACCAGCATCCGTGGGAAGAAGTCGTATTGGTGTCTCTTCAGGCGGATGCTGGATATGGGGGTGGTGAAAGTTTGGATCGTACACCACCATGCAGCGGACAGCCCTCTGAGCCTGCTGGAATTCCGGAGCTAAATCGCTGTCGCCTAACTGAGACTGCCTGGATTCGGACCTGTGCGCGCGCTATCGTCATCCAGGGCTATCCAGGACATGCGGTACGGCCAGGTGGGCCACTTCATCGACATGGCCGACAAGCAGCTGCGCTGCCAAGGACCTGCATGTACCGGCAAGCCTCGCTCGTGCTGCGAAAAATGTCGGATCGTGCTCTGTAACCCCTGCTTTAAGCCGTACCACACCAAACAGTGTCTAGTTGGTAGTAGTGCCAAGAAATACTCGGCTTTTCTGAGCGCCCTTGTGTGTAATGAAGATGATTATAAAAAGTAACCAAATGCTCATATTATTAAGTAAAATAGGATACAAAATCGGTCTAACATATTTCGGGCGTGACCCTTCTTCGGAGACAATAAACATACAGAGACATTTTACGCACAGGATTTTACGGCTACGTAAAATCCTGTGCGTAAAATGTCTCTGTATGTTTATTGTCTCCGAAGAAGGGTCACGCCCGAAATATATTAGACCGATTTTTTATCCTATTTTACTTAATAATATGAGCATTTGGTTACTTTTTATAATCATTTTCAATTCGACTATGCTCAACACAGCTCTCCGCAACATTATCAACTTCGAACCAAGTCCTAACCGAAGAGGAGAACTCATAAAAACGCTAACAAATGCTTAAAAAAAAACAAGCAGAGACGAACGCAAGAGTTGAGTTTCTCGTTAAGTGCCGACGAAACCATGTATATCCTAGATTCATCGCTGGTAATATTGGAAACGTGAGTGCCCACTTCACAAACCATGCCAGAATTGAAAAGCTCAAGACCAGCTTCCTCAGGCAACTCCTCAATGATGCCATCAAATCAACGGTCAGGATGCAAGCCTTCCTGAATTGTGAGTCAAAAAGGCTGGAGAATATTAGGGGAGTACAGAATCACCCATTGAATAGCTATGTTGTAAACGCTGCATTTATTGTGTATCAGGAAGTAGCTAACAACGCAAAGCGTAGACTTGACAAGAAACTGTGTCAGCTAAGCAAGCAAAACACAAGCCCCGCTCATAGCCAAGACTTGGATCGCAGTGCACCACGAACCGACACCAACACTAAGCTAGGTGAACAAAAACAACCAAAAACATTTTTTTTCCAACATCAAAAAAAAAAAATGGCTGCGTGCCACGTCATATTTTACATTTGTGTCAGGGAATTGATAACACTTTGGGTCAATGCAACATGTTATGCTTGTGGCATATATTCTTACCCAAGAATCAAATCCATCAGGCTGTTGCGGTGAGGTTCTAAAATTAAACAAGAGATCCAGATTGCAAAAACTGAAGCATTTCCCCTCATGGCAAGATTCTACAAGTTAGCAGTTTGCAAAATAGTTGACCAGATATGCTATGATGATAAATAAGTGTGCATGAAAATACTGCACCAAATAACTTTACACATTTGAGATATAGGTCATTGAAAGAAAATATCAGCACCACAAATGCATGAGAACGAAGCAAAATACCTAGTATGACACCGGCAGAAGTACGCTAGGTATTTTTGCTTGCACACAAGCAAAACACGGTCAAGATTGCTATGTATTGCAGACATGATGTCGATCAATAGAAAGATACCCAGCCTTACCTGCACCAATCCATCGTGACTGTCACTGGCCCCCTCTGACTGTCGTGACTGGCCAGTGACAGTGAGGTGACTGTCACTGGCCAGTCACTGGCCAGTGACGTTTGGACAGTAAGATTGTGGCCTTCCAGATCAGGGAATAATTGTCTTTGTTTTGCTTCCTAGATTTGGAGATAAATATTGTTTGGCATTCCAGGTCGGAGAGGGCAATTTCAGTTCGGTTTCTGTCATCAAAACTCCTTTTTTGCTTTCCATGGTCATGTTCCATGCTTCTTCTCATGGTTATGATCGAACAGCAATGCAATGTCAGTCATTGTCAAACAACATCATTTACTTTTGGCAAAACAATGACTGGATGTTTCTCGGAGATTATAATATTCTAGATGACCAATATCCGGGACAAGACCATGTTCCGATTACTGGTTCTCCCTCTCAGACATGGAGTATTCAGTGCTATCACGGCCCATATTACCAGAGCCTGCTGAATACTCCGCCGTGCCAGTTCTGGCCTGACTGACTGCCTGTTATTGCAGTTTATTTTTCATTTTCGTGGGGTGACACCCGTCGCTCTTTTCACGTTTAGTTTCCCAGTGGGGTGACACCCCTCACCCCACCTGGTTTTTTCGTCGCTGTATTTCCGTTCCCTTTGTTCTGCGTGTTTATTTGGATTTCGCTCGATAGGGTTTTTTTCCCCGCGATGGGGAAAAAGAGAAAAAAGACACGGACTCATGGTCGCCAACGGACTCGGACTCGGATTTTCCTCCTCTGACCACACCCGACGACCATCGCACGAACACAGGCCTGGCCCCTGATGCTCCCTCGATTGATGGTAATGTTGATGACGCGCGCCGAACTATTCCCCTCGATGACGCCATGGAAGCCCTTTGCGCCTCGCCGACCCCTGCTCGTCCCAAGACCACGACCTCGCCTCGCAATCCAGACCAGACCATCACTCTCCACGCCGCTGACCCACGCTCGAACCAGACCACTTCATCCCAATCTGAACCCATTGAACCCTACCTCGACAGTGCTGGATCATACATCGTAGTAAAGCCTGTCGAGGAGTCCGTCTCCTTTCGTCGTGTCAACGTTTTCTGGCCAACCAAGCAGCTCCTCGCCATTTGTTCCTTAGCCAATCCTGACATTGAAGCCCCAGCCAACGGAACCCTCGTCATCAAAACCCAAACCCGAGCCCAGACCAAAGCCCTCCTCCGTACCACCACATTTTGTGGTAAATCCGTAACAATTTCACTCCACTCCAATCGCAATTCCACCAAGGGCACCGTCTTCGCGCCGGAGCTCCGCTTCATGTCTGAGGAAGATATTCAAGCGGAGCTCAGGCCGGAGGGGGTGACCCACGTCCGCCGCATCACATCCTTCAACGATGGCCAGAAACGTGACACGAGTCTCCTAGTCCTTACATAACTCTTCCCAGGACCCTCCTCGCCCGCTACATCCGATTCCAAGTCCGTGTCTTTATTCCCAATCCTCTCCGCTGTTTCAATTGCCAGCGCTTTGGGCATGGCAGCAATACTTGTCGCCAAACAGCCCGCTGTCCAAAGTGTGGTGAATCACCCCATCCTGATTCCACCTGCTTCAAACCTGTCCACTGTCTCAACTGCAATACATCAGACCACCTGACCACATCACCCCTCTGTCCAGTATGGCGCAAGGAGAAGGAGGTCTGCGCTGTCAAGGCCACGACCGGGGTGTCATACCCCCAGGCCCAACGGTCTGTCGAGGCCGCATCTCCATGAACTAAAACTTACGCCCAGACTGCCATCGTTGCCCCCCCCCCACACACGTCGCGTCAACACTACTTCTGCCTCGATACAAACAGACATGATTCCTTGTTTAGCTCCGCTCAAAAAACTTACTCCACTGACCACACCGACACAAACCACCCTGGCTCCCAACACTCAGACCACTCCGACACAAACCACCCTGGCTCCCAGCACTCATACCACTCCGACACAAACCACCCTAGCTCCCAACACTCAGACCACTCCGGCTCCAAACAAACGGACCACTCCAGGGAGGAGTGATAGGCCCCGCAGTCACTCCGCTGCGGGAGCAAATTCTCGTTCCCCGTCAGCGGGCCGCCGGTCCAACGCGGCTTGTCCAGCGCCGGCCGGCGCCCACGTGACCCGACCAACTCCCAGCCGGCGGGCATCCCCCGCGGCAGTGGCCGGCCGGCGTGATCCTGCCAAGGTCACCGGTCGGCCGGACGGCTCGAGCGAGCCAACCACCGCCGGCCGCACTCAACACACGTACCCGCCTGAACTGCACTCCTGGCTCCGACATGCACCGAAAGGTGCTGACAAACATTAACGCTTCCCGATGTCTACTTTTTCGCAATGGAATTGTCGTAGCTTAATATCAAAATGGGCCGAAATGAAAGCTTTTTTCAGTATTCTCGCACTTATTCTCATAGCACTTCAAGAAACATGGTTTTGCCTACAGATACATATAACTTCAATCTTTCCAATTACTCACTGTACCGTCACGACGAGGTCCGTGGTCCTCATCGCAGTGGCGCTACCGCACTTTACATAAACAATGATTACACACATACACAAATTACACTCAATTCACCATTACAAGCCGTGGCATGTACTATGTTTTTTCATGGTAGGAACATCGATGTATGTTCATTATATATTCCACCATCTACAGACAACACAAACATTTTGACAGATTTAGAAAACCTCATAGCCCAATTCAAAAACCCTTTCATTTTACTTGGCGATTTTAACGCCCATAGCCCAGCGTGGGATAGAACACGCACACTTCCAGACACTCGCGGACGCATAGTTGAACACATCTTAGACAGACACAATTTAGTATTACTCAACACCGGTGAGCCAACATTTTTCCACCTCGGTCACAATACAGAAACTGCCATTGAATTAACAATTTGTTCTCCAGCCCTGGCCAACGATTTTCATTGGACAATAGACACGGACATTCATGATAGCGATCACTATCCCATTAAATTAATACCGACCATTTCAACAACTGCCGATACCACACCCAGTTTTATCCCTCGCTGGAAAATTTCGAAGGCCGATTGGACAACTTTTCAGGAACTTTCACATATTCAATACAACCTCAACATTTCACCCGTCGAAAACATCAACCAAGTTACCAAAACACTTTTCGAAGCAGCTTCCACCGTTATTCCACTAACAAAACCTTTCACAAAAAGAAGACCATTCCCGTGGTAGTCGATAGAAGTTTCCCGAGCAATAGCCACAAGAAAGAGAGCATTTATAAAATATTTACGCCATCCTGACCAACAAAATTTAGTCAACAGTAATTATGAACGTGCGAAGACACGCCGCATCATTCGCGAAGCTCGTCGCCGTTCATGGTCATTATATTTACAGCAACTCACCTCTCAAACACCTTTAAGCAAAATCTGGCAGTTAATCCGCCGATTATCAGGACGCACTACATTTAAATCACTCCCGGCCCTCAAAATTCAAAACACCACAATTACAGACCCACAAACAATAGTAAATACAATAGCGGAAACCATGGCTCACAATAGCTCTGACAACAACTACAGACCGGAATTTTTACAAAATGTACAACACACATTTCACACCGATTTGGCACAATTCGATTCGGACAACACTGAAACATACAATATCCCTTTTCAAGTTTCAGAACTGGATACTGCAATTTCCTCCGCCGGTAATACTTCTGTAGGTCCCGACAATTCACATTATTCCTTTTTCAGACATTTATCCAACGACACAAAACATTGCATCTTACAACCATTTAATGCATTATGGTCTGGCCATACTTTCCCCGAATCCTGGAAGGAAGCCCTCATCATTCCTATACCCAAACCCGGCAAAAACCACAGCAACCCCAACAATTTTCGACCCATCGCTCTCACCGGTTGTCTAGGAAAACTTTTCGAACGTATGATTGTAAAAAGACTGAACTGGCACTTGGAAACAAATTATCTTTTATCTCCAATTCAATGCGGCTTTCGTCATGGCCACAGTACAATAGATCATCTCATTCGATTAGAAACTGACATCCGCCTTGGTTATAAAAAACATGAACACACCATCGCCGTATTTTTAGACATTAGCAAAGCGTATGATATGGTATACAAACCGGCATTAATTTCCAAACTTCTTCACTTCGGCGTCAAAGGAAATTTAGCTCATTATTTGATTGGATTCTTGTCTGGTTCCCGTCATTTTCATCTCCGGTGCAGGTCAGCGATTTCCGAGTTACATTTCATGAAAAACGGATTACCACAGGGAAGCTGTTTATCACCAGTCTTATTCAACATCGTCATTAACGATATTTTCACCGACATGCCAACTCAGATATCATACTCCCTTTTTGCAGATGACAGCGCAATTTGGTGCACAGATAAAAATGAAACACATTGCTTATTTAGACTCCAAAACGCACTTGACCGGATACACCAATGGTCCATCAAATACGGTTTCAAATTTTCAGCTCCAAAATCTGCCACAATGATATTCAGCAAATCAACTCCGTGCCAAAATCCAGAAACACCACTTCACCTCGGAAACACTGACATACATTTTGTAAATTCGTTCAAATTTCTTCGTGTTATTTTCGATTGCAAGCTTTCCATGCACCTGCACGTCAAACACATCCAGACCAAATGTTTTCAAAGACTCAATTTATTTCGCTGTATTACGTCTTCATCATTCGGATCGGATCGTCACACGCGATTACAATTATACAAATCCTTGGTTCTTCCCATCATAGAATATGGCTCCGTAGTTTACACAAGTGGCAGTATCTCCGCTTAGAAACTTTTGGACACCCTACAAAATAATTTTATTCGCATAGCACTCGGTGCAATGACCACGTCTCCCATTGCTTCTTTACAAATCGAATCAGGAATTCCACCATTAGCTCTCCGAAGAATTGAATAAACACTCAGGTATGCCGCAAAAATTCAATTTAGAGAACACCACCCTACACACAAAGAGAACACCACCCTACACGCATCAAAACATTTTCTACACAACTCCAATACAATATTCCACATATTACTGCTCTTCCTCCACCAACTACACCACCGTGGCAGATGGCCGAACGATATATTTTGTATCTCACCACCACTCCGAAATCACAGCTTTGTCTAGAATACGTCAAACAAAAATTCTACCAGTTTCGCTCTCGTTATCGCCATGTTCCTTTTGTTTTCACCGACGGATCTAAAGACGAAAATTACACAGGAAACGCCATTGTTGCAGGTACACACACAAAACAACATTGCTTGCCAAGCGGGACATCCATTTTCATCGCCGAATTGCACGCCATTCTCACTGCCCTTCGCTATGTCCGCAACCGTTCAATTTGTCACCCCATGCGCCATGTCGTCATTTGTTCCTACTCAAAATCTGTTCTTCAATCTCTTTCTTCACTTTCCTTTTCACACCATTGCCATATTTCCATTTACGACACACTTGAAACACTTCATCTGATGGGCATGAAGGTCCGTTTCCTGTGGGTGCCCAGTCACTGTGGCATCCCAGGAAACGAGGAAGCAGATCATTTCGCAAAACAATCATTACAATTACCACACATCACAGAAATCCCACCACATTTTGACGCCATCAAATCAACAATACGACAGAACATTCGACATTTTTTAACCACCAATGGACTGAAACCACAAACTACACACAATTACGTCTCATCAAACCTGTCATCGAAAACTGGACCACATCATATAAAAAAACAGACAAGAAGAAAAAGTTATATCACGGCTCCGCATAGGTCACACTTTTCTCACCCATCGATATATTTACACTGCTTCACCACGACCTTCATGCCCATCATGCAACACTCATCTTACCGTTTCACATATTCTCCTACACTGTCAAAAATGCCATGAGCATCGAAAAACACTTACCAACTACTGCCGTAAACACAACACCCCCTTTTCTTTGCCCACACTATTAGGAGATACACACCCTTTTCTCATCAATCTCCTTTTCATTTTTCTCCGAAAAACCAACTTACTTCAGGACTTGTAAATTGACTTTTCTTCCTCTCTACTTCTATTCACGGCACGAAATGGCCTGAGCAGGCCGAAGTGCCTAACATAATAAACGGAAACGGAAATGACTCCCAGAGACGAAAAAATACTTTTGCAATCTTACACCACACATTCAACTTCAGAACTTTTAAAACGAACAGTGTCATAGAGCACAGCTGCTGCGTCGAGATCAGTATCAGATCAGTGTCCCGTATTTGTGATGTAGGTGACATGCTTGCCACGGCCATGTAAAGCTTATGGTGTTACCGCACGTCGCAACGTTTTTCAGCCCCCTCCACCTTTCACTTCAATCATAACCACCAAATTGCTAAGGTACGATTCACATGAATGTTGTACTGAAATACGTTGAGGAGTACGTATAATGTTTCGGTGATCAGGAACAAATTGATTGGACATGTTAACCCGCCCCGTCATTTAGGTCAAATCCTCAAACCCCGCCTCAGGGGTCGATATATATCTCCTCTAATCTCCAAACTAAGCGTCGCACGAAAACACAAGATGTGTCGTCGGAACGCGCTCGGCGAGTAGGGTCCGAAACCACCCCCAAGATGATATGCCCAAAAGTGACGTCACTAGGCGGGTCTATGTAATCACGACTGACATTATGTTTTTGGCTCTGGGAGTTAATTTTGAGGGAGATTAAAAAATAATTTGGTATCACAAAAGGAAGGCCAAATCGTCCATGGTTCCAAAATCTTGGCCCACCAAAAAATCAACATTTATATTTTAGAAATTTTCAAAATTATCAGTTTTCAATTTCCTTTAATTTTATTTTTATAATGGGTAGAGCGACCACAAAACGTTGTTTGAAGTCAACTTGCTCCGATACAAATGCTTACTTTAGTCAGAATCTTCGATTTTAGCCCCAATGGGCAAATATGCAAACCTAACACGTCATCAAAAACAGAAAACGAAAATCAAAAATTCCTCACTTGCGCTTTGTTACATTCCTAAAGATAAGCAAACGCTGAAAGTTGCATTCAAATATCTTTATGCGTTAAACCGTGACGACTGGTCGAACGTTTTTCGAGGTGACCTCACTTGACTTAGACTAACTCGTTGACCCTAGATGACAAGACCTCAAAATATTCACACAACATGTGAAATTGATGTGGGAAAAGGTATGGCAAATTTTGGCGCGCTACTGCGTGCAGTTCGTTCATTATCTGCAGAAAACCTTAGAGGGCGCATATCAACTCCCCCGAGACTCCGATATCAGCTCCGATATCAACATATCAACTCCGAGGGTTAACACGCGCAATGGAGGGAGGCGAAATCCGCCCACCCCTCCGATTTTTCGTACATAACTGCAGATTTTACCAGTCGATATACACGATTTTCTGCATACCTGCTTAGAAATGATCGGCGCGTCGTTTAACACGCGCACTGGAGGGGGGGGGCGAAATCCCCCCACCCCTACGGTTTTTCGGAAATAACTGCAACTTTTACCGGTTGATATACGCGATTTTCGGTGTACCTGCTTAGAAATTAACGGCGCGTCGTTTAAAGCAAGAAAAATGGAAATCGGCCGAAATTTTTTTCAAGTTAGGGGCCGCTAATTCAAAAAATGTTATAGCGCCAGACCACAAAAATCGGCGCTGATGCGCTTCCAGTATACTGACAAAAGGGAAGTGTTCTAGGCAACACTAGCGACTTATTTGATGCATATTGATATGCTGTATAGTTTCAAGGTCATGTTGGGTCACCAAGGTCAAGTCATGTCAAGTTCATGACCGGTTAATGGAACCAAACTTGATCAACTGGAATGTTGCCATAAATGCACTGCTGGTTGTCATTTGTACTGTTTGTCATTGCGTTTCCATACTTTATTCATGCACTTCACTCCCTTCTTCACGAAGCCGATTGCTCCGAGCTGCCCGACGGAGCAGTCGGGCGGGCGGCCGGTTCCGGTAACTGGAACAGGTAACTGACCTGATAAAGTGGTGCTATATAGGTGACCTGAGGTCAAATGTTGGGTCTAGCATCTGCATTGCATCATTAGTAATGTCCAAAACATCATTGATGCCCATTTTTGAACATTTAAACACAATCACAGCGCTCCATAACGATGACAAGCCAAGCCACGCAAAACCGGAAAATGTTGCCAATCTGACCTCATTTGACCTTGCAGATATTGACCTAAGGTCACGAAAATTGTACACAATAGAGTTCACTACCGTGCCCATCCACCCTGCGAATTTCGTTCCTCCAGCTTTACTAGGAGCCGAGATCTTAGGGGGGGCGGAATCCGCCCCCCCCCCCCTCCAGTGCGCGTTATTCCCAGAGGCCCTCCAGGGCGCGTGTTAAAGTAAGAAAAATGGAAATCTGCCGAAAACGTTTCAAGTTAGGGGCCGTTAAAGTAAAAAAATTCCCAGCGCCAGACCACAAAAATCGGCGATGATGCGCTTCCCGTATATTCGCAAAAGGGAAGTGTTCTTGGCAACACTAGCGACTTGTGTGATGTATATTGATATGCTATATAGCTTCAAGGTCATGTTAAGTCACCAAGGTCAAGTCAGGTCAAGTTCATGACAGGTTAATGGAACCAAACTTGATCAAATGGAATGTTGTCATAAATGCACTACTGTTTGTCATTTGTACTGTTTGTCATTGTGTTTCCATACTTTATTCATGTACTTCACTTCTTTCTTCGCGAAGCCGATTGCGCCGAGCTGCCCGACGGAGCAGTCGGGCGGGCGGCCCGGTTTCGGTAACTTGAACAGGTAACTGACCTGATGAAGTGCTGCTATATTGGTGACCTGAGGTCAAATGTCGGGTCTAGCATCTGTATTGCATCATTAGTAATGTCCAAAACATCATTGATGCTCATTTTGGAGCATTTAAACACAATCACAGCGATCCATAACAATGACAAGCCAAGCCACGCAAAACAAGATTTTTTACAAATGTGACCTCATTTGACCTCGAAGATATTGACCTATGATCATGCAATTTGCACACGATAGAGCTCACTACCGTACCCATCCACCCTGCGAATTTCGTTCCTCCAGCTTTAATAGGAGCCGAGATCTTAGGGGGGGGGGGCGGAATCCGCCCCCCCCCCTCCAGTGCGCGTAATTGTCAGAGGCCCTCCAGGGCGCGTGTTAAGAAGCAACACTGCCCGATGATAATTCATGCGCAATGATAATACAATGCCGTAAGCAGGTATGAATCTAGAAGCCTGGCTTTGAGGGCATAAAGGCCGATAGTGAAAAACTGATCAAGTTTCAACAGCGAACATTCGTCGGGTCTGTTAAAACAATATTGGTGTAATACAATATTATCAGGCTTAAACAAAAATTGTGCACAATTTCGGCAAAAATCGATCCCTTGGTTGGAGAGACAGAGCCCGTTGTTCCCCTTCGATTCCCCACTGACCGTAAGTCGTCACCATGACTGCGGATATTTTCCCAATATATGTCACCTACGCTCGTAGCCAAGCAGCAGGCATTTTCACCTCTGGACTTCCCCGTCCCTGTACCACAGAAGAGTGCTCGCCAGCTTTGTATTGCACAACATCAACGCATGGATGGATGGATGCTCGTGTACGATACGGAGGTCGCGGGATTAAGACTGCAGCCACACATCAACCCATTGATACGGAGGTCGCGGGATTAAGACTGCAGCCACACATCAACCCATTGATACGGATGTCGCGGGATTAAGACTGGCCCACATCACACATTGATCGGAGGTCGCGGGATTAAGACTGCGCCACACATCAACCCATTGATACGGATGTCGCGGGATTAAGACTGCAGCCACACATCACACATTGATACGGAGGTCGCGGGATTAAGACTGCAGCCACACTACCCATTGATCGGATGTCGCGGGATTAGACTGCGCCACATCAACCCATTGATACGGAGGTCGCGGGATTAAGACTGCGCCCACATCACCCATTGATACGGAGGTCGCGGGATTAAGACTGCAGCCACACATCAACCCATTGATACGGAGGTCGCGGGATTAAGACTGCAGCCACACATCAACCCATTGATACGGAGGTCGCGGGATTAAGACTGCAGCCACACATCAACCCATTGCGCTGTGATATTTTTGCGCATATACACATGGAGCGGATGTACACAGCCGTTGACAATATCGGTATTCATCCTGGTGTTGTGTTCGTGCAGAAACTGAAAGCCGCCTGCCCCGTTCCGATAAAGCTGCAGATGTGAGCCTGCTTTAGCCTGCTTTAGCATGATGCCCAGCGACCGATCAGCGGCGGGGCCAGCACACCGAACCAAAACGGCTCGTTCTCCGTGACCCATGTGTCGCTGCGCCAGCACACCTTGCCACGTCGGTGTCTTCCTCCGTGGGCGTGGATTTCCGTGGCCCGTGTGCCGGCACACACCTGCCACGTTTGTGTCCCCTCCCGTTGGCAGCCCCATGGGCGAGGAACGGCTCGTTCTCCGTGACCCATGCGTCGCTGCGCCAGCACACAATGCCACGTTGGTGTCACCCTCCCGTTGGCAGCCCCATGGGCGAGGAAGCGGGCTAAGAATGTGGGCGAGTGGCGCCAAGCAGGTTTTTTTGGGACAATTATTCCCATTTAATGGCATAGGGTTAATGGTTATGATTGGGTTGTGAAAGGGTTATGATTGGAGAATATTGAGGGAGGGTCATGACCCCCCCCCTGTTCCTCCGCCCATGGGGGTCACGTCAACAGGACCAACACCGAACAGCAGATCCGTCCCGCCGGCCGTCAGTGCAGGTGCGCCTGCCTGCCTCCCCTCCCCCACTCCCCCTCCCCCCTGCCCAGACCTGGACTGACGAGTTGGCCAGCCGGCCAGAGCCGTGGTGAGCAGGCCCGGTGGCGGACGTGCCCTCCGGCGCTGATGGCCGTGACCCGTCTGTGACCCCTGCTGTGCGACCTCGACCTCTGCAGTGCCTGGCGGCGATACAGGTGAGGGGTCAGTGTCACATGACCTTGGCCTGAAACTGGCCATAATTTACTGTTCAGGCAATCAGTAACACTGTGTTCGTTCCAAGATTGTTTGGATTTTACCGATTCTCGGCGTCGATAAATTCCTGTTGCTTGAGGTGGACACCACATGCTGTACCCCCACCCTAGGCTAATCATTAACCTTGCATCGTTGATTGGATACCATTGGCCTAATTTCGGCTTATCCCGCCAAGTTTTGGGCTGCTCCTACGCCCATACTGATGGAATAAAATAGAGCATCAGCATGAACATGTCAATTGGGGAACCGTAAGTGGAAGACGCAGACGATTGCATTGAAGGTGCAGGTGCAGTACAAATTTGCATTTTAAGATGTTAATCAGATTTTGAGAAAACAAATGCTAAATACCCTCTTTAAGAACATGAACAATACGATGTGACCACACCTTGCCATTGGTACTGCTTATGTTTCTATTTGCGAGCAAAATTATATCAAAAATAATTTCGATAATAATAGCTTTGAGTGAGGATAATAAATGCAATGGACAATAATGTGAAATTCAAAAAAGTCCTGACCTTACCTAGGCCAACTTGGCTTATACTAGCTTAACCTAGCTTAACTTAGTCTAGTCCAAATCGCTTTTGTAATTTTTGAGATCAAAATTTGGATTCAAGAACTTTAAAAAAATGCTTGTTTTCTTTACTTAAAAGTTTTATTTCCAAATAAAACACCTAACCTAACGTACCCTAGTCTAACTATGTTTGCTTTACAGAGGTAAATCGTATGTAAAACATAACTCGGGACACCATAAACAGCTCGATAATACCCGATTAAGTCGGGAGCAAAACGTGTATGATCAATTTTCTGGCGCCTGCGATATGTATGACTCAGAATTTCGTCTATTCCATATTGCATAAGCGCATTACATAGACAGAAGTATATACCAGGTTCCGAAGCAAAAGCAAGTCCCACACACTGACTTGGATTCGGTCTCAGACATTTATTAGAACCATCACAACCGACTTCCAGCTGGTACGGTTCCACGTCAGTGGTGCAAAACAGGTCGGTAGTGGTGACATACAAAACATACATGTGGTGACATACAGTAGTGGTAGCATACATGTGGTGACATTAAGTAGTGGTAACATACATGTGGTGACATTCAGTAGTGGTAACATACATGTGGTGACATTCAGTAGTGGTGACATACAGTAGTGGTAACATACATGTGGTGACATTAAGTAGTGGTAACATACATATGGTGACATTCAGTAGTGGTAACATACATGTGGTGACATTCAGTAGTGGTGACATACATGTGGTGACATTCAGTAGTGGTGACATACAGCAGTGGTAACATACATGTGGTGACATTAAGTAGTGGTAACATACATGTGGTGACATTCAGTAGTGGTAACATACATGTGGTGACATTAAGTAGTGGTAACATACATGTGGTGACATTCAGTAGTGGTAACATACATGTGGTGACATTCAGTAGTGGTGACATACAGTAGTGGTAACATACATGTGGTGACATTCAGTAGTGGTAACATGCAGTAGTGGTAACATACATGTGGTGACATTCAGTAGTGGTAACATACATGTGGTGACATTCAGTAGTGGTGACATACAGCAGTGGTAACATACATGTGGTGACATTAAGTAGTGGTAACATACATGTGGTGACATTAAGTAGTGGTAACATACATATGGTGACATTCAGTAGTGGTAACATACATATGGTGACATTCAGTAGTGGTGACATACATGTGGTGACATTCAGTAGTGGTGACATACAGCAGTGGTAACATACATGTGGTGACATTAAGTAGTGGTAACATACATGTGGTGACATTCAGTAGTGGTAACATACATGTGGTGACATTAAGTAGTGGTAACATACATGTGGTGACATTCAGTAGTGGTAACATACATGTGGTGACATTCAGTAGTGGTGACATACAGTAGTGGTAACATACATGTGGTGACATTCAGTAGTGGTAACATACATGTGGTGACATTCAGTAGTGGTGACATACAGCAGTGGTAACATACATGTGGTGACATTAAGTAGTGGTAACATACATGTGGTGACATTCAGTAGTGGTAACATACATGTGGTGACATTCAGTAGTGGTGACATACAGTAGTGGTAACATACATGTGGTGACATTAAGTAGTGGTAACATACATATGGTGACATTCAGTAGTGGTAACATACATGTGGTGACATTCAGTAGTGGTGACATACATGTGGTGACATTCAGTAGTGGTAACATACATGTGGTGACATTCAGTAGTGGTAACATACATGTGGTGACATTCAGTAGTGGTAACATACATGTGGTGACATTCAGTAGTGGTGACATACAGCAGTGGTAACATACATGTGGTGACATTAAGTAGTGATAACATACATGTGGTGACATTCAGTAGTGGTAACATACATGTGGTGACATTCAGTAGTGGTGACATACATGTGGTGACATTCAGTAGTGGTAACATGCATGTGGTGACATTCAGTAGTGGTGACATACAGTAGTGGTAACATACATGTGGTGACATTAAGTAGTGGTAACATACATATGGTGACATTCAGTAGTGGTAACATACATGTGGTGACATTCAGTAGTGGTGACATACAGCAGTGGTAACATACATGTGGTGACATTAAGTAGTGGTAACATACATGTGGTGACATTCAGTAGTGGTAACATACATGTGGTGACATTCAGTAGTGGTAACATACATGTGGTGACATTCAGTAGTGGTAACATACATGTGGTGACATTCAGTAGTGGTAACATACATGTGGTGACATTCAGTAGTGGTAACATACATGTGGTGACATTCAGTAGTGGTGACATACAGCAGTGGTAACATACATGTGGTGACATTAAGTAGTGGTAACATACATGTGGTGACATTCAGTAGTGGTAACATACATGTGGTGACATTCAGTAGTGGTAACATACATGTGGTGACATTCAGTAGTGGTAACATGCATGTGGTGACATTCAGTAGTGGTGACATACAGCAGTGGTAACATACATGTGGTGACATTAAGTAGTGGTAACATACATGTGGTGACATTCAGTAGTGGTAACATACATGTGGTGACATTCAGTAGTGGTGACATACATGTGGTGACATTCAGTAGTGGTAACATGCATGTGGTGACATTCAGTAGTGGTAATATACATGCATACATGCATTCGCATAGCATATTCTTACATTGTAGTGTGGTGTGCGGAGTACAACTGGGTGTGATTCCGGTGATGCTTCAGGTGAGAACCGAACAACGGGACTGCCAGTCGGAGAACGTCGGGGGGGGGGGGGCTGGCCGTTGTACTGCCGCGCCGCGCCACAGCAAAAATCGTCTTTTGTCTTCACCCCGCCTCATGGGCCGGTCTCGAGTCTCAGCCACCAGTGGGAAGGCGTTGGCCGGGGCCGGGGCCACAGCAAAAATCGTCTTTTGTCTTCACCCCGCCTCATGGGCCGGTCTCGAGTCTCAGCCACCAGTGGGAAGGCGTTGGCCGGGGCCACAGTCTCACCGTGTCGCCGTACCTGGTGCATCAAGTACGGCGTGTGGTACTATACCAGATCATCCGCACTCAGTCAGCCCAGCCTCTAGCAGATTGAATTTTTTCGGCCGAAAAAAAAATTGTGCTGCATACTTCATGACATTTGCAGTCGAGACATATTGTTATTCATTCCGATTCCCTACATCGAAATGCTGTACCGGATCTGCGAGAGAACCAGGACATTGAGCAGGACGGAGATGACAGCGGGAGGCAGGTGGTCCCTCAGGTGCGACAGACCACTCAAATGCCTAAACGGCGCCTGGTGATGATGGAGACGTGAGAATCCCAGCTGAGAGGGCTATATATTTTTTGGAGAGGCCGATATTTTTGGCTTCCGAGACAACGAAGATATGATGATCGGGAAATTTAACCGAGAAGTTTGGGGCGTGGCCACGATTTTTTCTAACTGCCCAGCAACATCAGCTGAGTCTTTCATGTATTTACCTTGAGACCATTCACACGAAACCAAATGTCAAGGGAGGCCAGAATTTTCACACATGTCCAATTCGTGTGGAAGAGGTATGCCAAGTTTTGGCGCGCTGCCGAGCACCGTTTTTTCTTCTTCAAAAACCGCGGCAAACCTAAGGGTCCGTACACTGATCCGGCCCCCGAGACCGAGGGGCGGGTTAACATTGCAAGGTCAAGGTCATACCTATAAGATGTTCCAGGTATTCGACTATTTGATTCTCTCGACCATGTATTGGATTCAAAAGTGTATTTCATAGTGTGAAATAATTGAGCACTGATTAAGTATGCTGCATAAGGAGGTGCCCAATATTAAGCGTGCTGCAACAGGTCGCAGGTCAAGGTCCAGTGCAGTCCAAATGAGAGTTCAAATCTCAGTCATTGCTTCTCCTATTTGAACAATATAAACGTGAAGACAGCGTGCTTAGCCGTAATTACGAGTCTCTGACACCTGAACAATCGCCGTTGTTTTTTCATAGACCATGCAAGGTCTAGGCTAAATGAATGACATTGGCGGTAAATAAGCGGATGGGTGCACGTGCATATCATGGTTTGTGATGTGAAGGCAGACTGTCCAATTGGCATGTTGTATTCACGGGTGCCACGTGAATCTGCTATGCGGGCAGTTGTGCAGGTTTCATGCGGTGAGTGGAGGGGAGGGGCAGGAAGGTCAAGGGCATAATAGACCAGCCTTATCAAAAATGGATAGCTCGGAGACTAGTAGACACGTTTGAATGAATAAAATGGCATTCAACAGCCATGTGACATGCGATCTTTTAGAAATGGCAGTGTGGTAATAACAATATATTCCTTGTTTGCTGGATATGAATGTAGGTGCATTTCATTTCACAACATGTAAGTACCGAATATGCCATGTATGCAAACAGCAAATAACTAAAATAGGTGACACAGCTTACATTCTTTTGCTTTGACATGCCGACATTTCCAGGTGAAATGATAAAAAAACAACGGCATAACATGTGAATTGCCTCCGGGTTGTCTCTCGTTTGCATCTTGCGAACATTAAACATCTTCGCTCATTCGGCGTCTATGTTGATTTGTTTGAACCCATGCGTTTTTGTCACAAGTCGGAAAATATTACGTCACTTTGACGTCATTCACGCCTGACATATCGTGAACTTATAGTTTTGTCTTTGACAAGAGCTGTCGAAGTGAGCACATGACGTCTATTAAAGTTTTCGTGAATATATTTCATAGCGTTTTCAAGTCATCGCGAAATTCGATAGATTTCACCCCCTCCCCGTGGCCAATGCCGGGACGTTCAGAGTAGCGTGCAACGAAAATTCAGCTGAGGTGCAAAGCGTTGTTGTGTGATAGCTTGATGTAGTTACTGTCAGTCGTAGCATGTAAAGCTTTCGTTAATTCCCAGCAATACCAATTTATTGGCTATAGAGATGGAGTGACAACAGGTGTAGAAATGTCTTTGATGTTCAAGAGTGAGTAAGTTTTCTTAATATTGTTTTCATGCAATGGTGCCATAATATTGTGAAGAGAAATAGGTTCAGACAAATCATTGCAAAACCACACTGAAGGACATATCTTTGCACGATAAAAATATATGACTAAAATTGTAAGTATTGTGCCACAAAAATATTTCACATAACTCATGTTGTTTATCGTTAGTGCAACTGACATCGATACTAGAAAACCCGTTGATGCAGCTCTAGAATGGACAGAAATTCAGCCATGCGAAGAGATGTAATCGGGTGCAGTTTGGACCCCTCCCCCAAATCTGACAGTAGGGTGAGCCCTCCTTGACACACGAATTGCCGCGAAAATTGCCAGTCCGAAGACCGTTATTCTTGACCACGGGCTTTGTCAGGATGACATCGTGATGACTGATCAAACATTCGGTAGGATGCTGATTTATCAGAACTTCCTAGATACCAGTTATCCTTCTTAGCCTTCTGAGACACTATGCATGTTCAGGATCTTTTCAGTATCCCTTGGAAGCTGGATGGGCTCCTTGAAGCTAGAGGCCCCTAGTAGCGGCACGGTTTCCTTAGAACTCGATGCCCCTTGCAGGAATTGAATGGCCCCTGGAACCACTGGGCTTCTGGAGTTTGATGAACCACTGTGAGCTGAACAGCGTTAGGAATTTGGAGAATGTGAGGGATGTCTAGGAATTTGAGGGCCACCCAGAGCTGAAGCAGTCTCGGTAGTTGTAAAACCTACTTGAAACAAGGTAGGGTTCCTCGGAGCTGGAGCGACACCTTGAGCTGGAGGGTACCCTTGAAGCTGGACGAAATACGGTAATTGGAAGGCAGTGAAAGTGTATTGGAACTTGGGACAGATGTCCCTTGGGAGGACAGATGTCAAGAAAGGTTCAAGTCTGCTACGCACGATAAATAAAGAAACACGATAAATCAAACAACATTAGCGCAAAGCATCGGTGGGGACTGCAAATGTCCCACTTTATACACTCTGCTATCACCAGCACAATCAAAACGTTCGGTGCGTGGGTAAGGAAGAAGAATTCATAGTACTCTCCGTGCGGTTCATAAAACAATTACTTGAAACACAATCTGAGTGAACAACACATGTGGCCACCTAGAATGTGCTTGGTGTGAAATGCAATTCATCAATAAAGTTGTAGCAGAACATCTTGCACAGGCAATTTGTTGCCCAAAGAGCGTGTTCGTGGTCCATGGCGCAGTGGATCCGTGACACAAGGTTGCGAACTTCCTCGTCGGGAGCGACACCATACTCAGCGATCCTCTTACCAGTCGCTGGATCGAGGTCCGGGTGAACTCGACTCAGTGTCTGTTAATATTAACGTCACTAAGCTTGCACCCCCGCATCCCGCACTTGAACTTTATACGCTAAACTTTTTTCGAACACCGTGAGCCTTCGTCTTTTGTCAGTCCTACTGTTCGTCACCACCAGCTCCAAGGTAAGTCTCTGCCCACCTCTTATCATTGAACTGCTTCGAACTGCAGTCTGTCCTCTACAATAGCTCTCAAGTTGCCGATGCAACCTCTACAGGAGCTCAAGTGTGCAAGGCGGCAGTGCTTCTCAGGTAGTGGTCCAGGTAGTGGTCCAGGTAGTGGTCCAGGTGGCACGTGAGTACGATAGCTACAGCTTCCTAGCCAATACTACCATGTTTTTTGTGTGTAAAAAATAGGAATTTTATGAATAATTGTAATCAGTGACAGATAACTGGGCAGATTCGGAAACTAAACGATAAAAATAGCGACAGACATCCAAAACAAGTATTCGTATTCCTTTATGTTTCGTGCAATGTGCATGTTACCTGAGAAATGCGATCACGCAGAATGTCTCTGTCCTTCTCAAGCTCGAAGACGATGATTGGATTCAAGGATCGGCAAAAAGGTGTGAGTTGTCATGATTCGGCATTCTTGGTAGCTGACGTCATAGAAGCATTGTCATGTGCTGCCAAGGAAATGCAGCAATATAAAACCATGCTAGCACCTATTTACAGAGTGCTTTGTATTAATGAATGTGGAAAACTGGTGCCTGAGCTAACCTTACATGTCAATCGTGCCGCATAGTTCGCGAGCGCGCAGCTTTCCTGACCTCTGTGGGAGGACTCGATTTGTTCGCAGAAAAATGCAAGATGAGTTCTGTTAAGTTTAAATTGGAGGTGTAGGGTGATCTGCAATACGAGCCCCTCCTCCTTAGCTCTTCCTAGCTACGCCATTGGCCGTGCGCAATGATCGGCTCACAAAACAGCGCACTATGTACAAACCTTGGCAGAGGAGAGAAATTCCTGGGCGCTGTATAACCTAGGCAGTTGATGCGCCCCTAAACCCCAATAACAACGAGAGAAATTCCATACACAAAAACGCTGAGTGTGATGCTGAAGTTGGTACAGCCAAGGTATAGATACTTAGTGCTGGGGGCATGTAAATTGTAAGGTGGTTAGCCAAGGCATAGCTACTTAGTGCGGAGAGCATGTAAAGTGTAAGGTGGCATAGCCAAGGTATAGGCACTTAATGTGGGGTGCATGCAAAGCGTAAGGTGGCATAGCTAAGGAATAGGTACTTAGTGTAGGATGCATGTAAAGTGTAAGGCGGTGAAGCCAAGTTATAGGTACTTAGTGTGGGGTACATGTTAAGTGTATCAATAAATTAGGTACAAAGAAGTTACAACACAACAATTAGTACGCGCCTTGGAGGGCCTCTGAAAATTACGCCCACTGGAGGGGGGGGCGTATTTCACCCCCCCCCCCCCATAAGTATATTGTTATTGTTATTAAATTATTTGTTACGGTAATAAATTGTTACGGTGGGGTGGCGATTATCGCCAAGTCAGCACTAACTATTACCGATTTGAAAATTTCTACGCCTCCGAATTCGAGTTCCAAACTAGAATCACTCTGGACCAAAGTCAAAGGGAAAAGCGAAAAGTATTTCATTCTAGCGGCAATCTATCGGCCTCCTCGTAACAATCTTCCTGCCTTAAATGATGACTTCGCTAAGCTCGAAAGACAGGTTCAATTGGCGACACTGAACTTTACCGGCACTTTCTACCTCGCAGGTGATCTAAAATGTAACTTTCTCGACACGGCTAATAGCCCCAGCAAAGCACACCTGCTTGAGTTCATCAGAAATTATTCACTTACCGTGACAGTGCAGCGCCCCACATTCGCCACAGGCTCTTTATTGGATGTCATCATAACAAACTCGCCCATCTCTGTCGGCAGAACCAGTGAGTCTCTGCCACTACAGTCCTCACACATTTATCATATGTTCCATTAAAATAAACAGGTCTGCCTCAGTTAACACCATGATAAAGTCACGTTCTTACAGACGAGTAGATACCTCGGAACTGACCCTTGACCTTGGTGAGATCGACTGGGTCCAGGTCACTAGGCGCATCTCAGTAACTGACAAATGGGACACCCTGCTGAAATTGCCGAAACCTATTCTCGACGAGCACCTGCCACTCAGAAACATCAAAATTCTGAACCCAACAGCACCACATGTCAGCGAAGCTATCAAACAGCTCATGCACCGGCGAAATGTAGCTTTGCACTTGCAAGATAGAAGCACATACAAAGCACTTAACAGACAAGTTCGCTCAGCTATTAGAGCTAACTGTAGGGACGATATTAGCAGAAAAATGGCTCGGAAAGGCCCATCAGCTGCGTGGCGTGCTATTAAGCCCATTATCGACACCAAAAAAGGTTCTCATAGAGTTCCACCTCAGGTCCTACCTGAGCAGCTAAATCAATACTTTGTTAGTCTCGGACCTAAGGTATCAGCAGAGGTCAAACGCCAGGCAAACATGTCTGAACACACACCTCCCAGTTGCCGGCTATCGCGCGTTTCTACCAGCTCCTATAAAGTATCACCCATATCCCTCGAACAGCTAACCAAAATTGTCATGGACATGAGGAGCACAGGTGCTTGCGGACCCGACGGGATCTGTATGAAGGTTATCAAATTTCTGTTATATTTTATCGGAGAAGTGCTGCTCGACATTATAAACACATGCCTGACTACAGCTGATATTCCCTCCACTTGGAAACAGTCCATAGTAACTCCCATTCACAAATCAGGAGATCCTTCGGATCCCTCTAATTTTAGGCCCATCTCATTGGTTCCGGTTATCGCCAAAATCACAGAGTGGGTAGTGCAGAAACAACTATCACTATCTGAACTCAAACCACCTACTGGCCCAAACTCAGCACGGCTTCAGACCACGCCACTGTACGGAAACCGCTCTCATCTCAGTCACGGACAAAATACTAGCAGCAAATACCGTTCGGAAGTAGCTCTCCTTTGCATTCTGGACCTCACTAAATGCTTCGACGTAATAGATCACACCAAACTGCTCACTAAACTAGAACTCCATGGAATCGATACTGACTGGTTTAGGGCTTATCTGGGAGGTCACACGCAGGCTGTTAGCATCTCAGATCAACGCGGAAACAGGCATCTCTCCTCCTTTCTCCCAAACAACATAGGTGTTTTTCAAGGCTCATCACTAGGTCCACTCCTCTATTGCATCTTTTCGAACGACCTCAGTTTGCACGTCCCGGTAGCACACGTCACTTAGTTCGCAGACGACACCCAGGTCCTCATCTCTGGTTGCAAATCTGATCTCCCAAATCTGATAAATCAGATGGAGACATGTCTGAACCAACTTTACGACTACTTCCTGGAAAACGGTTTGAAGGTAAACCCGACCAAAACTCAGCTTCTCACGTTCGGATCGCGTCAAAATCTTCGCAACATTACCCCGATACGAGTACTTGTATGTCTTCCACTATAACAAACTCCATACTGAAACAAAAACATCGAGGCTGTCTAACTTCAAGAAGCATGTACCAGCTTATCTCCACGAGCAACACTAGTCACTCAAAACAAACTTACAAAATGGATTGGTGTACACTATGAACTCACATTTAGGCCATCGCTTTCCTATCACTTCTATAAGCTACTCGTTTATAGCTCGTGTTGCAACTTGCAAGCACGGTGTGTGTAGTGCAGATAGTGATATGGGTATTGTATTATGTCGGTGTATGAATGTTCGTTGCGCATCTGTTCCAACTATTGACCACAAATCTATCCTTTCTTTGTAAATATCTGTGAGTTATACCCAGACTGTCCACAACAGCCACTATTCGTGGGGGGTATGTATCGTGAAATAAATAAATAAATAAATAAGATCTCAGCTCCTATTGAAGCTGCAGTAACGAAATTCGTTGGATGGATGGGTACGATAGTGAACTCATTTGTGTGCAAATTTCATTACCTTAGGTTAATATCTTCAAGGTCAAATGAGTTCACATATGTCAATGATGGGCATCAATGGGAATCGGAGCAATCGGCTTCGCGAAGAAAGCAGTGAAGTACATGAATAAAGTATGGAAAGTCTTAGGTACACAATGACAAACAGTAGTTTTCAGAATGTGTAGGGAGTAACATGCAAAACGACATCAATCGCATGGCAGTCATTTGCATTTATGACAACATTCCAGTTGACCAAGTTTGATTCCATTAACCAGTCATGAACTTGACCTGACTTGACCTCGGTGACCTAACATGACCTTGAAACTATATTGCATAACAATATACATCAAACAAGTCGCTAGTGTTGCCAAGAACACTTCCCTTTTGCCACTATACGGGAAGCGCATCAGCACCGACTTTTGTGGTCTGGTGCTACGAAATGTTTTGATTTTAACGGCCCCTAACTCGAATAATTTTCAGCCGATTTCCATTTGTCTTGCTTTCAACGACGCGCCGGACACTTACTTCTAAGCAGGTACGCAAAAAACGGCGTATATCGACCGGTCAAATCTGCAGTTATGTATGAAAAATCGGAGGGGTGGGCGGATTTCGCCCCCTCCCCCCTCTCCAGTGCGCGTGTTAAAGCACAGAGCCTTGCGTGGTGTTAAAGCACAGAGCCTTGCGTGGTGTGCACCAAGGCTATGCGCCTAAATAGGTCCGGTCCGGTCCTAAAATAGGACCTACTGGTCCGACCTACTGGTACACAACAAAGTCGGGGCTTTGCCAATACTTGGATACCTGGGGACCACCTTAAGCCGCCATTATATTTGATGGAGAGCTCCGAATTACACGGTGATGAACGATAGTGCCGAAAAAAATGAACTGGAGTAACCCGATACAAATCTGCCTGTCAGCTGGGCTAAGTCGGGTGAAGAAATTACAAGATAACCGGACCGAGTTGGAAAGAAATAAACATGCCAATCGACAAAAACTCCCCATTAGGCAAATGCATCCAGTTCAACTTTAACTCTACAACAGAGACACTCCCTTTCAAATGTCCAAAGGTTTTTGGTTTCAGGGACAGGCGCCCCAGCCGTTTTACGGCGTCTCGACAACAATGTGTGGCATTAGATTGCAGTCGTGCCTGTATTCCCACGTGTTACATTATCAACTATTCCACAAGTAGTCGGCGCGGCCTTGCCTTCTCATGCATATGAAGCGAGCCACTGATGACATGTTGAAGCTGAAGCGCGCCCCACGCCGTGACGATGCGGCGCACGCGGTAGGCAGTCCGCTCAACTCGCCGGTGTCTCATTAATGTTTCCGCACACCAAGACCGCCGCCAAATGTGGTGGACGCCGACCGACCTCGAGGCGTTGTAAAAGAGTCGAGGGCCGATACAAATGTCACGCGTTCGATGCTCACCTTCAGCGGGCAATCTGACAGCCGGCGGCCAATCGGCGCGTCATGGCGGCTATGTCACGCGTTCGATACTCACCTTCAGCGGGCAATCTGACAGTCGGCGGCCAATCGGCGCGTCATGGCGGCTATGTCACGCGTTCGATACTCACCTTCAGCGGGCAATCTGACAGTCGGCGGCCAATCGGCGCGTCATGGCGGCGGCGTCCGCGTTCCAGGGTGGAACGACTGCGCCACAGAGGAGACGAGGGTTCACCCCTCCCCTTGCTCCTCCACCTTCCCCTCCACTCGAGTCGTCTTCGGTTGATGAGGCTGCGCGGTGTGATGCAGAATTTACGTCGTCCAGTGTTTGGGGAAAATCGATGATTTTTGTTTTTGTTTTTAGTTTTACTTCCTCACAATCAGTGGAGTTTTCTATAGTGTATCCGTGATGAGTGTTTATTTTTTTCGATCAGCCTTCTGCTACCATATATTTAATTCTGACAGCAAGTGGTCGACGGGATGATGTCGCCGCCTTCACATCACTCGCGGGATGTGATCTCGAGTGGTCGGAGTGAATAAGCGGCAGAAGACGGTGACCGCTTCCTCCACCTACAGCCCGTCACGGGGAAGCTCTGGGATCTGTTGCAGTGGTTCGCGCACCTGGTCCCTGCAGCTTGGGCGCGTCAGAAATGGAAACAATGAGAATTCTAGCTGATATTCAGATCGCCTGTGGCTGCGTTCGCGGCTCTGACACACATCGCCACGTCGCCTCCGCTGTTCAAAGGTCAACGTTCCATCTGATGCAGCAGTGTTCACATGAATCCCAGTGGACACAGACAGACCTAGTAATAATTGAGTAATCAAGTAATTAGCAATTGACCTTAGAGTCATTGGTGGCTCGCGTGGTTTGGTGCGCATGCTGCCCGAAAGTCCCGCCAGGTGGCAGGCCCCCATACATTGTTTTCTTTTTTATTGGGTGGTTCTCGACGCACTTTATGCACGATCACGGCTAATGGTGTCGCCCCCACTGCTTCGCCGGTGGGCCGCGGGGTTGAGAAATGTCCCGAGTGGTGCGAGTGTTAGGCTCCATACACTCAGCGGCGCGGGAGACCGGCGCAGGAGACGGGAGCCGCAGGGGACGGGAGCAGGGGACTGGAGCCGCAGGGGACGGGAGCTGCAGGGGACGGGAGCCGCAGGGGACGGGAGCCGCAGGGGACGGGAGCCGCAGGGGACGGGAGCCGCAGGGGACTGGAGCTGCAGGGGACGGGAGCTACAGGGGACGGGAGCCGCAGGGGACGGGAGCCGCAGGGGACGGGAGCAGGGACGGGAGCCGCAGGGGACGGGAGCAGGGGACGGGAGCCGCAGGGGACGGGAGCTGCAGGGGACGGGAGCCGCAGGGGACGGGAGCCGCAGGGGACGGGAGCCGCAGGGGACGGGAGCCGCAGGGGACGGGAGCAGGGGACGGGAGCTGCAGGGGACGGGAGCCGCAGGGGACGGGAGCCGCAGGGGACGGGAGCCGCAGGGGACGGGAGCTACAGGGGACGGGAGCCGCAGGGGACGGGAGCCGCAGGGGACGGGAGCCGCAGGGGACGGGAGCTGCAGGGGACGGGAGCCGCAGGGGACGGGAGCCGCAGGGGACGGGAGCCGCAGGGGACGGGAGCAGGGGACGGAGCTCAGGACGGAGCAGGGGACGGGAGCCGCAGGGGACGGGAGCCGCAGGGGACTGGAGACCGGCGCAGGGGACGGGAGCCGGACGGGAGCGCAGGGGACGGGAGCCGCAGGGGACGGGAGCCGCAGGGGACGGGAGCCGCAGGGGACGGGAGCAGGGGACGGAAGCCGCAGGGGACGGGAGCCGCAGGGGACTGGAGACCGGCGCAGGGGACGGGAGCCGCAGGGGACGGGAGCCGCAGGGGACGGGAGCCGCAGGGGACGGGAGCCGCAGGGGACGGGAGCCGCAGGGGACGGGAGCCGCAGGGGACTGGAGACCGGCGCAGGGGACTGGAGCCGCAGGGGACGGGAGCCGCAGGGGACGGGAGCCGCAGGGGACGGGAGCCGCCCGACCAGCCTCTGCCTGTGTCCATGCGACGTCCGGGACATAACAATCGCCAGTACGGGCTTGGCCGGGTGGCCTCCACCAGCTGGCTGGGTGACATCGTCACGATCACCACGGCTTGAAAGTCGCCGGACGGCCAACAGTGGACCGTCAAGACCAGGACGGCACTGAATCTGATTTCAATAGCAAGCACTTCTGTTATTCAGCTCTGCCGGACGCCGCCACGCTCCACCGACACGGCCCGGCCTATCTCTTCCATGCAGTATATGTATGTGAAGAAGCTGGCGATTTGGCCCCCGGGCAGTTAACGGTGACATTCAGCCGTGTGATGGCTCATTAGTCCGTCGGGTCTGGATTTAGCCTCCGGGCAGTTAACAGTGTCATTCAGCCACGGCATGGCATTGTGGATTACCTCAATGCAAGTCCGTACCCTGCACCCTGTGCTCATGGCTCATTAGTCTGTCGGGTCTGGAAGGCGTCAGTCCATGAACTGCAACATTCGGCTCGGCATGTGCGGACGGTATCATTCGGCTCGGCATGTGCGGACGGTATCAGTCTGTGTGGTGGTGCACGCTTAGTCCTCAGTCTGTAGTATTGGAAAGTCAGCACCGTTCTCGAATCACGCACGACGCGCGCCGGCCGGTGCGCGCGTGCCGATCTGTTTCTGCTGTGACGGCCGGCTGGACAGGCCCGACTGTAGATGTCGCTGCTGGTTGGCACACCGTCACCAATGCTACCGGAAGTGGAAAATTCAGGTGAATTTAATTATGTTCGTGGTAGATGGCAGCACCATCGCACCGGTCTGTCGTGACTCGAGTTGTTATTATTTGGCACGGTAGCACACAGCACGACGACCCGTAAGGTGGAGCGAGTGCTTTTTGCTTTGCCATATCAGAATGTTCCGTGCCAGTGCCGGTCTATCATTAATGACGAAATTAAAGAATAGATCTAAAATTGCCTTAATGCTGAACACTAGGTTCCAAGATGGCAAGTGTATACCGGCAGTTTCCGGCAAGCATAGCAGGTCAGGGTGAGGGTAAGTATAGCGAGGTCAGGGTGAGTATAGCAGCAGTTTCCGGCAGGCATAGCAGGTCAGGGTGAGAGTGAGTATAGCGGGTCGGGTGAGCATAGGTTGGGGTCAGGGGGTGAGTATGAGGTGGGTGAGTATAGCGGCAGTTTCCGGCAGAATAGGGGGAGGGAGGATTTCCGGCAGGCATAGTAGGGTCAGGTTGGGGTGAGTATGCCAGGGTCAGGGTGATGGTGAGTATAGCGGCAGTTTCCGGCAGACATAGCGGGATCAGCTGTGGACGCAGCATTGGTGACCAGATCATCCAATACATTCGCAGAAGATACAGTTATCAGCGAAATTTGTGGGTCTCAATTATTTTAGCAGACTACAACATTACCTTACCTTACATTCAGGTGGTTTGGATTGATACATAATGTACAAAAATAAAACATTAATGCGCAATAGTTTATATTTTTCCATATTGAACTAGGAAATGTGATGCTCCAGATTGACATATATTGGAGTTGACGTCACGTGAATCTGATCAGATATTGCAGCTGACGTCACGTGAATATAATCAGATATTGGATTTGATGTAACGTGAATCTGATTTGGCAGCCTGCGTGTGTTAGTGCCAATATCTTCCTCGATATCTGGATGATCGTTTTGTGACGGAAATTGTAAGGCTTTTAATAGTACGAGCTACAGGAGGCCCTTTGTATGCGCGTTTCATTCCATCAAGCAATAACTTAGAAAGAAGCAGAAGTAATCCCAGAGCGTTTGCCTTCGTTCTGCTCGGTAACTGTGAGCATAGGCCTAACATCCACGACATTTGCAAGCCCAGGTGGCTTCATCCTGGGCTACTTAGCGCACTCTGAATATTAATTTCGGTCCATTAGGTCCGGAGGTGGCCGGAGAAATAGCCTCTCCCGGTCTGCTGCTGGAGACAAGCAACAGGTGTTAGTGTTCGGATAGTTTATTGCCACAATCACACGTAAGCACCGCCTCAGGGCACCGAATAATACCGGACTAATCAGTCGTCTTGTCCAGCAGGTTGTTTAACGCAATAATCCGGGCTGCCAACCAACCGTTTTCAGAAAGCTTCTCAAGACACATTTAAGCGTTTGCTAATTTCGAATTGTAGAGATAGTTTTTCTGATTTACAGGAGAGAGTAGATATGCTATTCTAACGTTCTGATATTCTGATTTTCTGACGCTCCACGGCGCCAACTTACCTTTACAAGGCAGGCCCGAGCAGAAAGCAGTACTTGACAGCAAATTTGCACCAACCGCTCTTTGCCCCCAATTCGTAAAGGTGCGTGGAACACTGGGGATGGGTGCTGTTCACTGGATCTACACTCAGCTCGTGGGTCAGTGCAGAGTCGTGAGATAACACTGAACCCAATAACTTTCGGATCGTTGCGTGTCGCACTCATCATTGGTGCACCAAGATGCTTCAACATAACCACACACATTCAATTCACGTCCTCTGATGACGTCACGGTGATGATCACGTGACCATTGCACAGGTGTAATTCGCGGCCGGCAAGGACGTGACTCACAACTCATCTTCACCAGTTTCATGCGGGGTGTACGCAACGTTTTGTCAGACTGTGAGACCAGCTGAGTGGATATCGCGTCTCTGCCCTTCGGAACGGCCTCCGTCTAGCGCATCTAGTTGTTTCTCCGTGTTTACGTCGTCCAGTGCACCACGGGAAGGTGGAAGTTGCACAACGTCTGCAAACTTCACACACGAGTGGGATTCTGCTTTTTCCAGCTCATCGAGGTGGCTTTACAGCCCCTGACTTGTTCATTTAGATGGCATTGACCGCTACGATTTCGACGTTGGTGAAGTGTTTGATGTTGTATTGGTGAGACAACGGTTGTGCATGACAATCATGCTGGTATGAATACAATGCAATACCATGCTTAAACATGTGCTATCACTATGCATAAACATCTGCTATCTAAAGGCAAAAATTTGGAACTACTTTTCCATCAATTTTTATTTTGTTTTGACATGCCTACAATTCAATGTGAAGGATTAACACAAAACAACGACATTCCATGTTACTTACCTACTAATTATATCACGACGGTCGTTTACCGACATCAAATATATCGGTTCGTTCGAATTAAATATAAATGTGGGTGCACCGATGCCATTTGGTACAAATCGGCAAGCAGACGGCACTCTGACCTCATTCGCTCCCGACTTATCATGAGCTTATAGTCATTACTGCAGCAAGAGACGTATAATTGGTCAGTTGACAGCTATTGAAAATATTGAAAATTTCGTGGAGACGACGCAGGGGGTTTTCGAGTTATCGTGAATATTCGACAGGGCAGGGACAGATTTGACCCCACACCTGGTCAATGCCAGGTAATTGAAGCACCGATGATCCGCAGACCGCCCCGAGGGCAAACACGCTGTCGCTTATGCGCCTCTGAGACATGATGCCCAGCATGGCTTAGTAACGTCCAACTCCACCCGAGTCGACACAGTCCTAACAATTTCAACTCACCACCACCAACAACGACACAAATATCCAACGCACGCGAGTTTTCTTCTCGCGAACGCCCAATCGCGCACAACCAGCCGCCGCGGTTGCACAGTTACACAACGATACAATCCTATAAGCCGTTGGGAGGTGATGCTCTGAACACGACCATGGCTGGACCAGGTCTGGCTAACACCAGGTCTGGACACGATCTGCCAGCAGCGGCTGCTGGCAGAGGGCACGATGGCCGACACCAGGCGGCACCAGCACCCGATACAATCCCATTTGTGTGACCACACCGGGCTTGGAAGGTTCTGGAAGTGCAGGTCTGAAGCCATAGACGACGGATGAGTGAGGGACGCCGCGGTGGAACTGGCGATTCGTTTGTTGTCACCCGAATGATGCCCATGACCACCAGGAGCTGTCTACTACCAGCAGATGTCATCTGGCACTTGATGTCCGATCAAGTTCCTAGATGTAGGGTAATGTATCGTGGATTAGTGCATGGATGCAAACGAATGAAGAAATAAAGCTAGTAACAAGCGAATGCAAGCGAATTCCGAAGCAAAAACTTCATCCCGGCTTGGCCTTTGGCTGTTTCCTTTGGACTACTTTCAGTCTAGATCCTGGATCCTGACGGACTGGAGGAAACGTGTATTCGGTTCCCAGATCAAATAATATTTTTACGAGGCCGACGTCCCGCACCGAATATGGAAGTATCACAATCACTCAGAACCTGCCATAAATATGGATACTAGCCGATGACCGGCTGCAACGCAAACGCTGTCCTGGATGAACACGATGGCCGCTGTAAAACGCACCGTTCGCAAAGTGCGCCATGTGCGTAACACTTTAGGGTACTGAATGTCTGTCGAACGAATACACTGAATCCCAAATGTTTCCAGATTGGCAATCCTAAGTTGATAGCTTGATGACATGGGCCGGCACGCTCAAGACTCGGTGTAAGCAATTTTCTTAACACGCGCAAGTCCGGGTGGCAGATATCTGCCCCCCCCCCTGCGGTTTTCCCTAATTTGCCGCCATTCTAATCGGGTTAGCAAGGCCAAACCTCGTATGGCTGTTCATTAGTCTTTTCCGCATATCCTCAGAAATTTTTGACCCTGGGTCATCTCAAGTCAGGTCACCAGGTCAGGCGAAGTGACCCAACATCCCTCGGAGTCTAGGTGACATCACTTCCACAATAATTGGGCGATTTATTTCAAACTTATAACACGTCATGATCTCATCAGGGACTATAGTGTATCTCGTTTTTTTCGTAGCATTGACCTGAGGTCAGGTCGCGGCCCTGGCTTCCCCCATTATAGGCCTGTGGTAAAATATACAAATGTTTCCTGGTTACATATTTGCTCTCGGAATGACCTCACAACGGTTATGGCGTGTAGTTGGAAGTTATTCTCAATGTTACCGCTGACATTTTTGCTCAGTGACCTCACCAAGGTCATCTGGGGTCACCTGAGATCACTAGCACATTTATGCGCATTATATCGCACTGCATTGAGCTAGAAGGCTGAAATTACCGTCATTGTGCGTGTATCACCAAGACGTGTCGATTGATACATTGCATGACCTCCCTAGGCTACCTCATGACCTTGACCTGAGGTCATAGTTTCGGATTTGACCTGACATTAAATCACACAGAGTATTGTCGATATCACATTTCAAGGGCTGTCGAATAACATTCGCCGTTTGTTTCTATCTGCTACAGGTCCTGAGATATGTGTCAATATCTGAGGGTCACACCCGATCTGGTCGAATTCGACCTATGATGACCCAGTGACCTAATTATTAACCTGAGCGAAAAAATGACCGAAATACTTTCGATAGAGCTTGTCACCAGCTATCCAACCTCGTTTTCCGTTTGTCGCTACCTAGCATAGTCCTGGAGATCTTGGGGGGGGAGGGGCCAGACATCTGCCCCCCCCCCCGGACATGCGAAGTTGGCGCGGACCGCCGGACGTGCGAGTGTTAAGCAATTTATGACCGTTCTCGCTGAGGCGTATAATGAGGTTGTACATCTTTGTGTTGCTGGAGTGTGTGAATTCTCTGTCATCGTCCGAGTTCAGAGCGACTACTGAATGCATGAATCACTGAGAAAAACGGCGGAACAAATTGAGCTAGACATTTTACTTTCCCCAATTCGTTTCGTATCATTACAGTTAATTGTCGCCGATGTTCTATGCCATTCTGCATGGAGGTAATGATTTTCTTCCAGCTGCCATCGGCACGCAGTTGAGACTGGTGTCGAGATCGATGCGGGGAGTGAGCCAATATCGACACGGCTGGGGTTGCCACGTGCACTGAGCCAGCTGGGGATACAGGAGCGACAGCTTTGTCAGGCGTGGCAGTCTCAGTGAAAGACGTACAACTCAAGCCCGTGTTTGTTTGGTGGTGAATTAGTAAGCGAACTGATCTCACCGATCAGCTGTTCGTGCTGTCAGTTTCCTTTTCAACAGGACGGATTTAGCTTATAGACTATTTCTCTCTCGCCATTGGCACCGTTCACGTAGAGTTCCGTTTACGACAGGGTGGATTTAGTGTGCAGACTATTTCTTTCTCACCTTTGGAACCGTGGGTTTTATGAACACGGTACCAATGTTGACATGCACACGTAAACGATCATAGTTTTGAGAGAGAATTTCAGTGAACCGGATAGGAGCTGTAGGCGATATCGTTAAGTGACTAATTCGTGCTGTTAACTTTGAGCCGACGTAACTTGCGATGAAGAGCTTACATTATGCTCAATCGGAAATTGTGAGAATGCTCCCGCTACTCCTTCAATCTCCTAACTTCCACACCAGCAATATTTTGTGTAACGAAAATTAGTAGAACGATACCACTTACCGAATACTAAATCCACATCCTTTCTCACCACCTTTAGCATCCTGCTTGCAGATGCACTCTTAGGCAGTCTGTAGGCATGCTTGGAGCAGTGTTGTGTGTGTAGCTTCAGAACTATCCTGCACATGCTCACAGTAAAACACCCGCATCTCATGATGTGATTCCAGATGTATGCTGCGGCTATCCATAGTGCGGTCTGCTACGCAACTGCCCCTTGATACAACGGCCAAAAACGTTGTTAGAAGTATGATATTGTTTTCTGATTGAGTTTATAGAAGCTTTAAACACAATATTTTAAATGACATGGTGAGTGACATTAAGCAACACACCTCATGGAAAAAATAACGTTAGTTTAGCCATGTTTCACACTGATATGGCTGTATCCCCAGACTGAAGGCTCTCGAATACTCACCCTCACCTCACCTACTCAAACTCACCTGCCCTGGCGTGTGTTCAAACCTGAACTTCCAGATGAGATTGATCTGCATTGGCAAGTGCGGACGGAAATCTTGCGGATCGTGAAAAGCGATCATGCACGAGATGCTTTCACGTGTCCTTGTACGTGGCACGTGTCCTTGTACTTGAAACGCATCCTTGCACGTGAAACGCCTTCCTTTACGTGATGCGTGTCCTTGTCCGTGCCACGTGTCTTTGTACGTGACACGTGTCCTTATACGTTAGGGAGGTCCATAGCTATATGGGTGATTTTTCCTTCCAATTTTCTACGTACCATCCTTCAGATGTGTTACTTTTCGGGTCAATTGGATGTGTGTAAAATATTGGATGGATCAATCAATACCTAGGGGATGCACAGTGACCTTGAACTTTCAAGCCTGTAAGCAATTTAGGCATGATCTTATATAGCACATGCTACTGGGCATCTTGAAGTGTCTGGGTCATTGTGGCCTTATAATAAATGCTGGTATTTAGATCCCCTCTCAATCGGAGTATTAGCCCCTCATAGGATCATGCGCCAGGCTTGGGTATCATGGACGCCACCACACTCAATGTTGCCCGATCAGCATAGATGTCCGGCTCTCCGGAATCTGTTGACGATGTGCTGTGACAACTTCGAGCAGGTACTGGAGTTGGGCCTCGTCCCAGGTGGGTAGTCGTTGTACTCTTGAATGAATGCCACACGCCGCTCTGCATTGTCTTTGGTGACATTGATTCCTTGGACAATATTCCATGCATTCGGGAAGTCCTCTCGTGAGTTCCAGGACTCCGAGGTGCAGACAGGTATCCCACTTGGATATTTATCCTTTCAAAAAAGCCTGGTGTTCCTTTGGTCACAAAGTTTTTTTTTTCAAACCGTGGCTTTAGCTGTGACTGTCACTCGTTTGGGAGGATCTTCAGTTCCAGGTTGTTCGTTCAGGGCCCCTGCCATCAAGATATTGGTGGTAGATGCCACGACGGGATCAAAAAGCTGAGGGCCACTAGTTCTTCCGACAGATATCATTGATGAGAACTAAATTTTGCCACAGTGGCTTTAGAAACTACTTCATCAATAGCATCATAGGCATGGAAGTCTTTAAGAAGGACAAGGTCATTTCGAGGAGCAGATACATCCAGGGGTGACTCAATCCAGTACTTCGCATACGCAGTAGCAATGAAGATGGACATGCTTCTCAAACCCTGCTCTTCTATTTGAGTCAACTTGAATTGTTCATGGGAAATACACACTTTCAAAAAGCCGTCAAATAACATGCCACGTCAGCAACTTTTTAGGCCAAGCCCCACTCTTCCAAAGCTTGAACAACAGCCTTGGCTTGCTGCAGTCCAGTGCCATTCAGAATCTTGTCAACGTTGAATAGCTGGCTGATTCTGCTGCCCGACACGAGGATGAGGATGATGATACTTATGTAGATTAGCATGTTCTTGTGTCGTCAGATCCTTCATACGCTTACCGTTACAGTGTACCAGCAATGGCACTTCAGAAGTAAACTCTGCTTTCAAGTAGGAAACTCTGCTTTCATTGCTCTCTTTACAGCCCCTTTTCTGCTGGACGGAGAATCGTTTGATGTTGAGCTCGTCGACATTCTGCCCGAGAGAGCGAGCAGTCCGCCAGCATGAACGTTTCCTTTCGGTCTGTCACCTTTGTTCTATCAAGAACCGCTGCAAGGGATGAAGATACAATGTTATTTGTTGCCCTTCGACATTTGGAGGAACCAGGAGCAGACGAACATGAACAGTTGAAGCAGATGCTTCAGCATCTGCAGTTGCTCCTACAACACCATCGCCTTCTTCAGCGGACACCTCTGGACCACTGTTGCTTCCCGTACTTGACGCCTCCACCTGTACGTCTTCGAAAGAGGTTGAGGCCGCTTGTTGAGAACGAAAGCTCTTGAACGAAAGTCCTTCCTCTTGTACACTCCTTCGCTTGGAGGCGCGGCTTTCTCTGGCAGTCAAGGAAACGTTTACTGGACCCATATTTCCTCTACGGCCTGGTTCTCTTTGGGCAAGTAGAAAATATCTGTCCTCCTGAATGGGGGTGGTTGACAGAGCACCTGCAGTGGCTACATTAAACAAGTCCTTTAAGGTGTGCTTGAAAGCCTCTTCCTTCTCAATTTGGGGAGTTAATCGCAGACTTTTGCTCTTCTTCAGTTGCTGGAATTCAGAATACAGTTTCTCTACCGTATCAATGCGGTGGTCTTTTCGAACCGTGGGATGCGGGCTCTTGCCCAAAACTTCACCACCCCATCAACTACGGCAGCAGCACTACTACGAATAGTGAGTCTCTCCTCTTAATGGTAGTAAGGGAAGTTGCCGAGAACTTCGCCATTTGATGGCAGCTTGGACCATTTCAGATCCTCATTGGTGTTGGCTAGGTAAATGTTCTTCCTACTTCGACTACGTGAGGTGTCACTTGTAGTCTTATCCAATATACACCGCTAACTGTAGCAGTAATTGTCACTTTACACTTTCAAAACACTTATAATGTTGTCCCTTATGATGTCACTTATGTCACTTATGATGTCACTTATATCACATATGATGTCACTTATGTCACTTATGATGTCACTTATAATGTATATGTTTTCCCAGCGGTTTTGGACCCAAAGGAAAACATTTGGAAGTGGGAGCATAACATTTCAGAAAACAGGTTTTAAGGACCACCCTTTTGTACGTGACACGTGTCTTTGTACGCGGCACGTGTCCTTGTACGTGACGCATGCCATTGTACGTGACACGTGGCCTTGTCTGTGACACGTGCCCTTGTCTTTCACACGTGTCCTTGCACGTGGCACGTGTCCTTGTCCGTGACAGGTGTCCTTGTCTATGACACGTGTCATTGTTTTCGTATCACAGTAAACAGCATGAGCATGTTCCGTACCGAAGGCGGTTGAGAGCGAACAATTAATTACTCAGCTGAGGTGATCCGCACCATCCAAGGAAGCACTTAGTGAGGACCAATATGCGCTCATCCAACCTGAGGAAATCCTCATCACATCTATTTTTTATGTGGAATGGAGACGGATCAATAATCTCCATTCAAGCGTGCTGCTAATAAGGCGCGACGCATATCTTCGCATACACGCATGCAAACGCATCCACGTGTCGGAAGCACGTACGGGCTGGCCCGGCCGTGTTCCCGGGCTATCCTGGCTCCGCTCACCCTTCTCCGGCGACGGCACATTAAAGCCTGTTTACACGTGGCAGAATTCCGGCAGAATCTTTCCTCGGCAGACCCGACGTTCGCGACGTCGGCGGCAGACATTGGCGAGCAGCGGCAGAAATTAACTGGCAGGCGGCGGCAGAAAGTAGCAGGCGGTAGAAAGTAGCAGAATGAAACGTCACGTTTCATTCTGGCAACGTGATACTAGAGGGCTAACGTCAGCTATACAATGCCCCATGAAGCGTCTCGTTTGCTTGTTTACTGCGCCACAAATGATCCACTGAGGTACTAATTGACCCAAGTGGTGCCACTCACAGTAGTGCCCAAATAGCATTAACTCCGAGATATTTCGTACTAGCTCAATGCAAGAAGGGCTCTTGCACGTCATTGGTTTTCTAGCGACGACTTTATCATGACGCTACGATAATAGGGAAGCGGAGGAAAATATATTCTTGCTAAAGAGCTGAAAAATATGCCGAAAACTGAAGTGTCGAAAACTGCTCATATTACTAGGATGATGAACAAGGCGCAGCGCAGACACCAAACGGGGATGGGGGTTAAGGGGGTAACGACCCCAACTTTGAACAAGTTGATCATTAACCGTATGAGTTTTGCATAGCAAGAATCGACTTTCCAACATATGTGTTGCCAAGCCAAACTTTGAGCTCATTCAGTTCATGCAACAACGAAGGCCTAATGTTATCCAGCGCCGTCTTTCCGGTGAAATCCTCATACCCCGTCTCCGGGCGGGAGGGGGGGGTGCACTTCATACCCCCTTCTAATTTCCAAGCTAAGCGATGCACGAGAACGAAAGTGGTGTCATCGAAAAGCGCTCGACGAGTATGGCCCGAAATCACCACCAAACTTTTATCCTCCCAAAAATTACGTCACTACCGGGGTCTATGGTATCACGACTGACATGTTTTTGTCTCTGAGGAGTTCTTTTTGGGAGAGATTGTAAAAACAAAGGTTATTTAGGATCAGAAAAGGAAGATGAAATTGATCATGATCGAAAAATTTTCCCGCCCAAAAAACCTTTTCTATGTTCAAAATTTTGAGTTTTCAATTTTCTTTCTTTCTTTTTCTAATGGCTGGAGCAAACCGAGAAACGTTGTTTGAAGTGAACTTACCGTCACAAAAAGTGCTTACATGAAGTGCCCCAGAATTTTCATTTTGAGCCCAATCGGGAAAATATGCAAAATTAATAAGTCATCAAAAGCGAAAAGTTCAAAAATTTCCCAGGTGCAATTTGTTGCATCACTAAAGAAAAGCGAACGCTGGAAGTTTCATTCAAATATCTTTATCCATTAAAGCGTGACGACTGGTTGAGCTTTTTTTGCAGGTGACCACACTTGACCTTGACTAACTAGTCAACTGTACATGACCTGACTTCAAAAATTTTCACACAGCATGCCAAATTAATGTGCCAAAAGTTTTCCAAAATTTCGACGCGCTACCGTGCGGCGTTTTTTTCACTGTCCTCGGCATATCTTATGGGATGTGAAATCCCCCCCCCTGAGACGAAGCAGGTTAAACTTCGCAGTTGGTGCTGATGCAGAACTGTTGCATCACCAAAGGTGCACAGAGTTTCGCCCCTGACCAGACTCCATTCAGTGGCATAAACCTCCTTCCCAAAATGCACGTGAACTAAACATACCATCTATAGAGCATGTATTTGGTTGCAGCGCCGGGAATATTGCGAAGGACAACGGAAAACACGATTTACTCATCAACATATCCAATCAACATATCCATCAACTCATCAACATATCCATCCACGACCCTCATTGCATTCAATGTTTACAAATGTAGCCACCGAATATCCGAACAGCAACCACAATAACCGTCAGGCGGCCGCGTCCGACGACAGAACGCGGCATGTCTGCCGCCGACGTAGCCGACGTCGACAAAGCCAAATCATAATCGCTGTGTCTGATACATTGTGTGACGTCATCAATGTATGCTGCGACGTCAGAGGCTGCGAACGTCGCTGACGTGGGGTTCTGCTCGATTCTGCTCGGCTCTGCCGGATCCTGTGCAGTCCTGCTGACGTCATAATTCGGCCGGGAGTGTGCCGGGTTTCTGCCGCGCAGCAGGCCTTTAACCTGCGGCCAGCCGTGTGGGCGGCGACCGGCAGCCGGGCTGTGGAGGCGAGCTATCAGCCGGGCTGTGGAGGCGAGCTGTCGGTCGGGCTGTGGAGGCGAGCTATCGGCCGGCGCCGACGCTGCTCGGTGGCTGGCAGGGGTGTTGTTTTATATGCTTTTGAGGGAGCAAATTTCCCCTCAATTCCCTCCCCCCCCCCTCCACCAATAATTTCAACTTTTAACATAGGCCTCTACGAAGTGTACCCCCAATCCACTTGGGCCACCAATTAATTGCCTTCATGTATTTTAACCCCACCCCCAATAATGTTCCAAAATCAACACCCACCCGTAGTGGGTGGTGCTGAGTTCTCGAGGATGCACTCTGCGGCGCGCTAACAGCCTTGAGCTTCCAGGTCGGGACACTCGACCCGAGGCGAGGCGTGCGAACCAGTCAGTAACAGCTGGCCGGGTTTGTTTGTTTGTTTGTTGTCATGCCAACGCCCCACGAGTTTGTTGGCATGAGTCGAGGATACTCCGCTGGGCCGATTTCACACAATGCCCTGTTGCCGACGCCCCAGCATTCCATGTCATCGTCCGTATTCTTGCTGCATTGGTGTCCTCAGATTCACACTATATATATATATATATATATATATATATATATATATATATATATACTCCACTCTAAGTGTGTTGTGGCAGCTATTTAGACACCAACACTTTGATGACAACATTAATATTACAACGTTATTATTATTCCCCTTCAGTCTGTGAGTACTATGATGAAGAGCCAAATGGGAAAACCACCTTGGGCTTGTAGCGCTGAAGGTATCGAGCCAGTAGACTAATGAAACCGAGTAGACTGGGACTGAATATACTGAGACGGGGTAGACTGATCTGTCAATAGTCTGAGTAGACCGATCTCCTGGAGCGAAAAGGAAGTTGAACGCTCTTCGGGCGCGAATCACGCTCCCGAAATAAGCCATGGGGCAGATCTGTAAAATGGAAGATTGCATGAAGTAATTGGTTGATTACACGAATGCTAAATGACTTTTGAGATAAATGCGGTATTCTACAGAGAGAAATCGCTATTACTTGTGGGATGATATGCAATTCGGTTTGACTCAGGGATTAACGAATCGTAGATGTGGTCGTTCTCTAGCGTAATACAGCACGTGCGGTGGATATAGCGTCAGCTGGTGCTGATCAAGGGTGTGGCTTATGAGCTTACAAAGCGTAGAGTATTCTACCAGTAGGCATGGCCGAGTGTACTTAAAAAATACAATGTATTCCAAATGTTTGCTGAAAGTCCGAATGTGCGAATGCCCGAATGAATGTCTTCTTGAACAGCATGGTCATGCGCTTAGCAGATATTATTGCGTGGACCTTAACCTCACAATCCGATTTGGGAGTTCAAATCAAACTTCACGGTTTTCAGCGGGAGTTCGACGTGGTGCCAATGGACCGAGACGACCCCAGACGTATCGGGCCAGTTGCCAGCTGACCCAATCTGGGGCTATATGAGAGCGTGAAGCCACTCGAGCTCTGTCCTGTCCGGACAGAAGAAGAAGATGCCGACTGACGCCCCAGCCAACCAACTGGGTGCTATATGAGCGCGTGAAGCCACTCGAGCTGTCTTGTCCGGACAAAAGAGGAAGATGTCGACCGAGCCCCAGCGAACCACGCTACCTCGACGGTGTTTGTGTGCTTAAGTGTTTAAGTGTTCGAATTCAGCTACCATTTCCACCTCGGGCCATTATGAATGCTAATCATACCTGCCGCGAGGGGCCACTAATAATTTGTCTTCATGAAGTCAAGTTTCCAACGCAGAGGTTGGTCCGAACCAACATTCTCTCTGCATTTGACATGAGGTCATGCTTGGCGGTAAATGTATGCGATGGATCGAAGCAGCAGTCTGCAGGATTGTAGCTGGCTTGGGCTGCGTGTTGGCACACTTACGCTGCTGAGCTTTAGCTAAGCTTCGAGCATCGACCAGAGCAGAAAAAACCGGAGAATCTTCGGTGCGTATGAAGGGCAGGAATCTGATCGGAGATAACTTTCCATTGGCATGTTGCTAAACATTCCATATATTCCATGTTAATTTATTCCCGTTTATCTCGCATAATTTCCGTGGCTCTAGCCCACATAGGAGCGAAGTACTAATTTTCATCATCTGCCGGCATTAACGTGCTGTCTCTCGAACCTCGCTCCATAGCCTCCGTCATCCTCTCCTTCCCCTTCGACCACTGCCTCTCCCGTCAGCACGTCGCAGAAAGTCAATATTAGCTCACGCGCAGAACTTGACAGATTGCTAAGTTTATTCATTTCATGTAACTTTTTTCATCGCGTGGGACTTCCAACGCTTCTTTGTCAACAACAGGAGGTAATTTGTCATCAAGAGCTGCTAATTTTCAACCCAAGCTGTTTTTATCTTGGAAGGCCAATCAGTGCAGCAAGGTGTGAACATCGGATTGTCAATCACGAGCTCTCGTGAAGCGTGATCAGCGTCGTTAAACAGCCAACAACGTGTGGTTTCTTCTGGGTCGGTAGCGCATCCGTTCGGAAACACGAGGAGGTGGCAACAATTTGCCATCCTCTGCACTGGAGAAGGCGGCATTTGCCGCAGACGAACGAGTGTTCAAGCTTTGTCCAACGATGCAACTTGGCTGGAGGTTCTCAACATTCTAGAAACACCTGAAACAGCAACCGGAAATCATCGCGTCGTTGAGCTACACCAGAATTCACCACGACACTCGGGAAGTCGGCGCTGCCGAAATCGATGAAGCCGGCTCTCCATAGAGACAAGCAGCCCGTGGTGTGGATAGCTACCACGAAAGGTGACGCCAAGCGATCCTGTATCCCACAAGGCACCGGTGTCGGTGTCTATCGGTATCGGTGTCTATCGGTATCGGTGTCTATCGGTGTCGGTGTAACTGGTCGAGCTGCTATTGTACGAGCTAGGATATTTGGGGAAACGTGGGCGACTGTAGTTCCTACTTGGGGATCATCAAGTGAACTGGACGCGTGCCCACGAAACCCACGACGTCCAGCAGTTGCCGGGATGATGGGAACTTGTAGTCAAGCGAAGGGACAATGGCGGTCGAAGCGCTTCCAGACACATTCCAATAGTCCTGGCACATTGCTGGTCCCATTCCGCCCTTGCACGTTATATTGCCACATAGCATGTTTATTTTCTGAGGAAATTGTATTTTTTTAAAGGCTTTTGGTCGCCCTGAATGTTTGCTAAGCTCTCCTAAGACTAGCACGAAACAGTGAGTGAGAGCATGCAGCTGTTACGGTTATTATAGCACGCAATGAACAATTAGTATATTATCCCCATATTAATTGGTGATCCCTGACAATGTCGGCACACGACGCCCCGTGACGTCACATCGGCGTCACGTGACGTCACGTGGGCGTTACGACGGCCGCGCATCGGACCGGCAAAGCCGAATCTGGGACCGTCGTCACCGACGACGCCGACGGTGTTGGCTGCTGAATTCTGAATTCTGAAGGAAAAAAAAACTGGGAATAATGGAAGTTCGAAGGTCGCAGCACATTAGTCCGCCATTGAGTGGGGGTCGATTACCATGGCAGGGGAGGTCGTTGAACGCATCTATTCCCGACACATTATCTAGCCACAGTAACCATGAGACGGCTGGAACGGATGCGCATGGCGATCGACAGCTCTCTGTCACGCGCGTTCTGGGTCACGACAGTTTTGACCTCCGGAGATCGTGGGCGAAGACACGGGTCACGTCAAGTTGGAAAAATTCAGGAATTTTGCGAAAGTCGCTCTTTGTAACCGAGCTAATTGAACACTCAACCGACAGACTGACCTGTTTTACTACGTACATTTAGACGGCCTTTGGTCTTGAGAGTATTGTGTGTACAGAAGTCTGCTTTTGGAAGTCAGCACTGATGTCATATGTCGGGTCAAGTAAGAACATCTGGCCGTGCTGAAGACCCACAACGTCTAACATTTTTCGCTTGGAAGTCGTCTTGGGACGAAGAAGACGAATTGGGCCGACCCGGTTACCAATCAACAAGTTTGGATTTTCTCATTTGCATTACCCCGCGTTCCTTCGCCACTGACGTAGATCTGCTATGGGCTCGAACTGCCAGACCAGTCCACCCCACAACCAAGACCGGCTGGCGCGCCAAATTGTGCTGTCTGGCGGGAGATTGACAAACCTCGACACGGTCCAGCTGAAGTAGCGTGGAACGTCACACCATTTCCAACTTTACACACGAGATGAGTGGAATGCCTCGTGAATGTACAATTGTACTTCTCACTGACATGGAACATTGCAGAAAAACATGATAACCATGTTCTGAACAACCCACGCGTGGGCAAATTGCCTTTACCGCTCCCGGATACGCCATTGGTCCGGCTGCCAGACCGTCAGCGGGCCTCGATCGCGACATCGGCCATCGCCGACCACTGTCTGCGACACATCACACCAGTGTCGCGTGCTCAGCCGCCTGCGCCGGTGCCTGGCTGGCCGGGCAGCCGCCGGGCAGCCAACTCGCAGCCGCCGCTGCCGCTGCCGCTGCCGCTGCCGCTGCCGCTGCCGCTGCCGCTGCCGCTGCCGCTGCCGCTGCCGCTGCCGCTGCCGCTGCCGCTGCCGCTGCCGCTGCCTCTGTGTAGCTGCCGCTGCCGCTGCCGCCGCTGACAGAGCAGGCCAGGTGCAGCGTCTGCCGAGTGATGGCCACCACCTGACTGGCGACGGCTCGGGCGCCGGGCCGAAGCCGCTTTCATCTCGGTGACTAGAAACAACAGCGGCAACCATCTTATAATACTCGTTGCTGGCGCGGCGGCGGCGGCGGCAGCCGGGGTGGGTGGGGGGGCTGGCGGCGGTCCGCCGGACGTCCCGCCGCCCTGCAGGCAGTATGCGATAACCGAAGAGTCTTCTCTGTCCAGAGATAGGAGGCGAAATGCGGTCGTTCTTCGAGCAGGAAAGATCAGATGCCAATTGATGTGTGCGCTGTAAATGCAGCTTCTTCGCACGAGCCGATTTGAGGCGGCCGCTGCAGCCACTGCAGTCTATTTGAAGTGGCCGCTGCAGCCGCTGAGAATGGAGCCGGCCGTAAAAAAAAACACTTCCAGCATCGGCAGTAGAAATGATTGTGTCACCACGCTGACGTATCAAAGGCAATGCGCTCTCCCGGTGCGAGTGCATCCGGAATTTCAACTACCGAACCTCACCTGCGTACTTGGGTCCGATACAGTCGACTGTCCAGATCGCGAGGTTTCCACGGCGAAGCCTCACCTTTCTCCTGACTGCAGAGCGAGTTCCAGCTGCGTGTTTTTTCTTCGCCGGTAATTGGATGATGCTCACTTTGCCTGGGCTTGTTGAGAACGATAACAACCGTAGAAGCAACGTGTCGCGCACCGCTATACAGTAAGAACCACGTTATGTTTATAAGGTGCACCACCCGGTTGCAGGCTCAGCATACGACGCAACTGCATTACGTCACTCACCCATTCCACACCGCGACAGAACTGAAGCCTGACACGGCCCACCGTTGGAAGGACCGATAGAGAGATTTCGTGTTAAAACTTTAATTGCAGTCGCTCAGATGAATCTACTGCGACTGGCACCAAGACAGTTCTGACCAGATAGGTTCCGGGAAAAAACAAATTTCCTCGGGGGAGAAGCCCGGGGCCCCCAAACCCGCCCAAACAAACAAAAAATAAATCTTTTTCGGCTGTCTTGTTCCCCTCCCGATACACCGATCGATGATTTCTTCATTACGCACCCTGTCGCTTCATGATAGTGTCAGAAGCAATGTTTTCCGTATATTGTTTAGCCCCCGTGTGGTTATCGGGCTATAACTTCGTCTTGTTACTCTTACTCGTCTTAACCCACAGCTGGCGGCTGCGTTAGCACCCCTGTATATTTTGTTTTCCACACAGCACGATACTCGTACAATGCAGTAGCTTGCACTTTGTATTGCCTCTAAGATCATCAGTGCTACACCGTGTAACAAACAAAGATCGAGGTCATTCACGGTCACAAGCTATGAGGCTTTCAGGGAGATCATGCTTTCCGCTTCGCCACTAGGAATTGGGCATTCCAGCCAGGGCTCAAAAAAGCCTTTCGGTGGTCGCCGACGAGATACAATTCTGGGAAATTGGTCGCCAATCAGGTATGGGTCCAATGGAGAGGGGATAGGGTTGGGTGGTAAGGGCGGTTGTCCTTCGGGACTGGATAACATGAAATTTCAGAAACATGATTTTCATGATTTTTTCAGATCTGACGGCCTTCCATGCTCTTCTTCGATTGTTTCATCAGAAAAAGTTGTCGCTTGGCGCCTTGGGTAAATTTTTGCGTAACAAAAGGAGTGTCGCCCTTCCCAAAGGAACTCCTGAATGTCGCTCGGAGAGCAAAGTCGTTCGGAGACAGTGGAGGATGAACAAAATTCCCTCGAAGATAGTGAAAAATAACACAATCCGGAGTTCGGCACACAAAGGTGAAAAATCCCAAGCGATCTTCGGCAATCGAACATCAATTACTCGCAATCTTCTACCGTGTATAGAATATATTACATTTCTATTCCAGATGAATACTTATAATTCCCATTAGCTGTCATCTTACATCACATACAAAACAACGAACAATTATTAATTACTAATAGGTACAGTACTTCTACACTTGGACGGTAGTAACAGAACTAGTAGGCATAAGCCCTTTTCCTTTAATATTTTCTTCAGCACATTTTTCAGCTTGATATATTTTGTGGAAGAAACATGAAAATACGCTGATATGGATGGAATCCTGATCTATATGAATTTCAGTGGTGCACTTCTAAAAAGCGTCCTATCAAAAAATAATTGTCTAGACAAAGCAAAATTGGGTATAACTAAGATAACATTTCACACCATTGCCGATCAGTTTAGCCGCGGCAGTGGCGGCCTCACAGCCGCGGCATCGGCAACCTCACAGCCATCACAGTGACCGCCTCACGGGTGCGGCAGCGGCCGCCTCACAACCCGAACCATGGCCACCTCACAGTCGCAGCAGTGGCCGCCTCACAGCCCGAACCATGGCCACCTCACAGTCGCAGCAGCGGCCGCCTCACAGCCCGAACCATGGCCACCTCACAGTCGCAGCAGCGGCCGCCTCACAGCCCGAACCATGGCCACCTCACAGTCGCAGCAGCGGCCGCCTCACAGCCCGAACCATGGCCACCCCACAGTCGCAGCAGTGGCCGCCTCACAGCCCGAACCATGGCCACCTCACAGTCGCAGCAGCGGCCGCCTCACAGCCCGAACCATGGCCACCTCACAGTCGCAGCAGTGGCCGCCTCATAGCCCCAAATCAATCCGCTAATATGCAGGCGAGACGCAGCCGCCAGTACAGCGCCGACGACACTCTCGGTCAGCGAAGCCTGGATGGCGCGCAGGTCACTGACTATGCGGGTGTTGTCCATCTTGTACGACAAATTCTTGTTTCTATCCTTGAAGCAGCCGCGCGAATCCATGCTCTTAGTTCGGCTCTTGCAGTGCGGAGCTAAGACCGACGAAAAGGCGGTTATCCCGCATATCTTGATGATAAATGGGTTCACACAAAACGCAATGCATGCAGGGAATATAATAATAGGTAATAGTGGGGTTAACTGAGATCAAAGCGAATAATGTTAATTTGAATTAAAATATCTGGCTGTCCATGATATGTCAACATGCTGCACCCACAAGCCAAATATTGCACCATGGCATCACCCCACTCAGTTGAGCATAGAAGAATATGCGATCGATAGTAATCAGAAAGGGTGGGGTACATGTACACCAGAGCAGTGACTGCCGGGGTTGGAAAAATTGCCTAATCCTGGATTTGGTGCATCCAGACCATCATCCTCTTGAAGAAATCGTCTTCATTTGTCTCACTTGTAGGCCAATAATGGTTCTTGACCATGAACTGCCCTGTGATGTGCTCAAGATTTACTGGAAAGTACAAGCCGAGATTCTGATGCCATAAGCTGGAATAAAAATAACCTCTCCATATTCAATTACACCCAAACATTTCCTCTCCATATCCAGGATTGCAAAGCACAAATCCAGCCTGCCGACTGCTGACAAGTACTCTGTCCAATCAGGGTTGAAAGAATGTTCCTGCACTGGATGTTTTGTCATTTACAAAATTATCCTCCATGGGGAATTGTCTGGAATATATGGGTTATAATATATGAGACCTTTTCACCAAAAGATTTAAGATGTTTGCAAATGACTGCAAACTTCTTCTGGTTTGATTGACATGCCCAAGCTAACTGGAAAATACAGAAAGGAGTTAATGGTTCAGGAAGACAAAATTACAATTTTGGAATTGAATGTTAAGCATTTTGCTCTCGAAATGCAACATTAAAGAGCAAATTCAACCATGTCCAACCCTCCTTGCTTTGAAACTGAAGAATTCCATGACAATTTTGACACACCGCACCAAATTTACATCACATGTACAGATATGCTACAGCTCATGACAGCTTTATTGAAGGGAAATGTATTTAACCAAGCTTTACTGGTTTTGAGTTGTTCCCCATGTTGAAGCAACTTGAGAATACATATTACTCAGACATATCTAGCATAGCTCCAGACAAATGAAATAATGGTACATATCCAGGGATACTTAGCAAAAAATTATGCTTCAACCAAGCATTTCTTTCAAGCATAACTCAATACATCTGTACTTGTGCCATGATTATACAGTGCACCAGAATTCTGGCGCAATTATTTCAGTTTGAAGTCCAGTAAAACATGCATGTATTCTTTTCACACTGGATTGGGATGCTGGTGTCCCATATCCTAGCCATATCCTGGCCAGAGTGGAAAAATACCATCTATTCTAGATATATACTATTCAAGATATCTGGATAGGTAACTTGGGCAGAAAATATGCCTGAACAAAGAATATTTTTCAAGCCAAACTCTACACATCTGTGCATGTCCTGGAATGATTGTACAGTGCACCAACATTCTGGTACAATTACTTTATTTGAAATCCAGCATAATATGCATGTATTCTATTCACACTGGATTTGGATGCTGAAGACCCATATCCTGGCTAGAGTGGAAAAATGCCATCTATCCTACATATATCCTATTCAAAGTATCTGCATGATACCTATACAAAGAAAAGTACCATCATTGTGCTGTAATCTCTGTGTATGTTAGAGTTGCTGTTTTTTCTTTAAAAAATAATTGGAACTGACACAGCAAATTCTGGCATGGCAAGGTGGATGGCACTGAAAAGCAAAGTAAGCAGACGAAATCAGCACCAGCTCTACATTCCAATGTTCTTCTATATAGGTATCTTTATCTAAACCTTCACCACTTGCCATCTTAGGAGCTGCAGTAATTTGTAGTTTAGACTGTATACAAGACATGCTAATCAGTAATCACATGCTTTTCCTCTGTAAAGCAAAGGTGTTATCATAGGATATCTTATGTTAGGATTTCTAATTTAATGAAATACAAAAAGAACGAGTTAATTTTGTCCCTCATTTACTCATTTCCTCTGCAAATGCTTACTTTTCAGTTGGCATGTAGAAGAACACTAAAAAGGTGGCTTTCAATTGGGTAATATAGCATACAAATAATGCTCAAAGGCAAAAGAAACAACATAACCTAACCAAGCTACCATGAAAAAAAGAAATATTAAAAAGTAGAAAGCTTTCATATTTATTTCTCAAGATTCATCAAACGAAAAACCTAACCTAACCTAGCCTAACCCGCTTTTGAAGAAAAATCAACATTTTTTTGTTGTTCAATAAAGGAAAATTGTTCTCCATAAAAACACCTAAACTAACCTCATGTAACCAAACCTAACAACACTCTTTGCTTCATGGCAGTAAAATGTGTAAAACTTGTCCTGTGAATACCTAAAAGCACAATACCCAAAAATTTACACTAGATGTTTTTGTTTTTAACTTTCAGAATGACATGACACTTCAGGACATCGCATTTCTTTTTCCAATGCAATCTCTATGTGAATGTGGTCAACATGACGTGACCACTCATTTCCTGTGCATATGCATAAATTTCAGTTAGTAGGCAAAATAACATCAACAAATGGGCTTGGAGTTGGGTAATATAGCATAAAAATAACATGCAAAAGAAAGAAAAAGTGCAACATAACATAACCTAGCATAACCTAGCCTAGCCTAGCCTAACCTTCCATGTAAGAAAATGCATTTCTTGCAAAAATAAAATTTCACAATTTTTCTCAAACATTTTCAAATTTAAAAACCTAACAGCCTACCCTAGCCAATCTGTTTTTGAAGAAATATTTTTTGTTTGTTGAAAAAGGTTTAAAAATGAGTGTTTTTAGCTTAAAAGAAAAGCTTAACCTAACCAGTCCTTACCCTATTGCTTGCTTCATGAAGATAAAATGTGTGCAAAACTTGCCTCATGCATACCTTAAAGTGCAATTATAGCCAATATTGTGAGATCATGTTTCTGAACATGATTAAGACGATGGAACCATTCATTCCTGCTCAAAATGGATTGAAATTGTTTTGCTTTCTTGTTTTTTTTATAGAAAATGTTTGATTTTTCCTTTTTCTGAAGATAGTGTTCGACCATGATATATTTCTTTAAAAAAAGAAAAGACTATGCTAGAATTAAAGGCCTGACATAACACATGGGATGAAGCATAAAATCACCTAGTGGCAGAGGTTATGTTAGATTAGGATTTATTTGACATATTGCATTCTTCTTCATTATATAGGTACTGCCCCAACTAAATATCAAGATGTTGATATTATCATCGTTACCAACTGGAAAGTATGCATGCACTTGTGCTGGTAACATGTAAATGGTTAGGTAGGCAACATGCTACATCATCTTAATCCCATTATTAAATGTGTTCTTATAATATGTTTTGTCTTACAATGTCATATCCAACGTAAAACAACAAACTTACCAATGCTTGCACTCTGGACACCGCTACCCAAGATCATATCCTTGTACCTAGGAAGGTACCTTGGCACCTAGGTAGGTTCCTGCCTGGGTACCTAAGTAGGTAGGAGCATCAACATACCTTTCTGTATTATCCTGATCCAATTTGACCTCTAACCTCCAGGAGCAAACTGGTTCCCTGTAAGTATCTTGAATGGTTGGATGGAGTCTACGCCTGAATATCTAACTAGGTACCTACCTCGACAATGTCAATATGAGTCAAGGCAGTCAAGCAATCAATTCACGAAAACAAGACATTAATTCACCATCACGATTAGGTACAAATACCGTAAACAACCAATATTCGAACGAACGACAGAACAAGCCACCAAGAGTTGTCCATTTCCAATTCCTCATTTACAACTAGATTTCTAGGCGACGACCACATTGGTCGGCGGGTCCGCATTCCGTCGGCACTTTTGGCGACCACGGTATGCCATTGGTTTAGCATTGTGGTTGTCAGAAAAGCGCCGTCCTGTGCCGACGGGAGCTTCTAGTATAAATATGGTATGTCACAGGGACGGGATATTTGGTAGCATTAGCGGTACGCGCATAGTACACTTTTGATTTGGAAAAAGATCATTGCTGCTAAATGAAAGTAATTATATCATTCGTGGTTCAAATGTTGACGGACATATCAAAGCAAAATTTTGGCTTTGGTCGTCACTGCGGCCTGGTGAGTCTGCACCTGGTCGCCGACGCTATCGCCAGGACGGTGCTATTTTTGAGCCCTGATTCCAGCTAAGGCTGGTAGGCTGGAACCGCCTTTGGCTTGCATTTTAACCCTCTCGGGGGTTGATATGCCCCCTCCCCTTTATTTTGTTTTCCACAAAAAAGAAAAAAAAAAAAAAAAAAGGAGGGCCAAAAAATTTAACCCTCCTTTTTACAAAAAAATAAAGTTTGTTAAAAAAAAAATTAAAAAAAAAAAAAAAAAAAAAAAAAAAAAAAAAAAAAAAAGAAAAACAAAAAAAAAAAAAAAAAAAAAACTGCAACGGATAAAGATATTTTAATGAAACTGTCAGCGTTTGCTTATCTTTAAGGCAGGAAACAAAACGCACCAGAGGAATTTTCGATTTTTTTCCTTTTTGATGACATTAGTTTTGCATATTTGACCATTATGGCTAAAATCGAATATTCTGGCTAAAGTAAGCATTTTTTATCAGAGCAAGTTGACTTCAAACAATGTTTTGCGGTCCGCTCTACCCACTAGAATAAGAAAAATTAAAGAAAATTTAAAACTCAAAATTTTGAAAGTAAAGAAATAATGATTTTTGTGTTGACAAAAATCTTAGGGCCATGGTCGATTTCGCCTTCCTGTTCTATTTCAAACTTATTTTGTTTTTCAAATCTCCCCCAAGATGAACTCCTCAGAGCCCAAAACATGAAGTCAGTTGTGAAAACATAGACCCCCTAGTGACGTCATTTTTTCGGGGGATACAATTTTGTGGGTGGTTTCTGGCCCTACTCGTCGAGCGCTTTCCGATGACGCCTCTTTCATTTTCGTGCGACGCTTAGTTTGGAGATTAGATGGGGGTTGTATCAACCCCCTCCGAGACGGGGTGTGAGGATCTGACCGGAAAGACGGGGAGGGTTAAAGTATGGAACGCCAATATAGACGAATGCAGAATCAACAACAGCCCTGACGTCACACCAGGTCATCATATGTCATCATAGACTTCCCAATTTCAGTCGATGCTTTGGTTGAGCAACGTACGGAATCGAAAACATCGGACGACTACGTGTCACAGATGAAAATAATAATAAGATGTGCTATGGAAGGTCAAAGGTATGAATCCATTACGAGGTCGTCATAACTCTTATAGGTGTCGGTTATAATTATTTTACATATCCGAACCGTACCTGAAGTTTGTATTTTATTGAAAATCACCCAGACGAAGTCTATATGTCAGAAAGAGCAAGCTAACGTATTCTGTACCCTTCGTAATTTTGAAAATCAACGAATCCTTACTTGAGCTGGGAGCTGTCTTTAGGAGCTTTAGAAAGAATGTGGTCAAGTATGAGCAAATGGTCGGCGAAATGTATGGCCGGTTGTGTCCATAACATGGTTAAATTTCCCTCCATATCATCCTCTCTCCCTTTTCGTTCCGGTTTCCACCTCTGTCGAAATGTTCAAATCTTCGTTCACATAAATGTAGGTCACGTTACAAGAAATGGATTGCCATTTTCCGGCAGGAAATCTAAACGGCTTGGTGATCCTCGGGGAGAATGACTATGCGCCACCTCCGTCATATTCCGCGGCCAATCGGAGAACCCGGCACCCGTCAATCGGAACAGACACCCGTCAATCGGTGCCGGCACCCACCAATCGGAACAGACACCCGTCAATCGGTGCCGGCACCCACCAATCGGAACAGGTACCCGGCATTCGGAGCAGTGTCCAGCCGAGCGAGTTCAGCGCTCTATTTAAGTTACGATAGCCGAGGCCATTAGCGTAACTGACGCCAACCGGCGCGTTGTCATGGCGACGGCGATCTCCAATGTCTGCGATCACTGTGGTGTCTGCCGACAAGTTGGCACCACTCCCACGTGCCTCAACGCCAGGCAGGCGCACGCCCAGTGGGGAGGGGCATTGCATGGTGGTGTTGACCGCTTCTTGCGAGGTGTTGAGCAGGACTTTGGGAGGCGAGATGTGGTCGGCAGGTCCCCCACAGATAGATGTGTGACGGACGGGGATATGATGCGCCGGAAATGTCACGATGGTAGGTGCTGGCGGTTGGCGAGTGGAATTGACACCCCATTCCAGTTTGTCAGTCAGGATTAATTAAGGGTTGTGAATGACAGTGCGGTGAGGAGGTGATTACTCATGTGGAAAGATGTAGCCCCGATTGCTGTGACCCTCGCAACGCGGGAAAGTTTATATCCCACACAGTGTATGGGTAGGGAAATTTGACCTCATCCCACTAGCCTTTGCTCCAATCAAAATGAGAGATACGGTAAACGACGGCACAGCTACGTCCTGGAATTGTTAGTGATACTTGAAGAAGAATACAAATGTGCATCTCTCTCGTTTGATTTTATTAACCAAAACTTGCAGTCATGTGGCATTTTTCATCCAAATGATATTCTAGGAGCACTATAGATCATCTTACCGAGACGAGTAATATCCCTCATATCTCTCTCGATTCTCAGTGGTGATAGTTACTGGAATCTCATGGCCCCACAATAGCATAGAAGCGTCACATGCTGTTCACTGTGCGGTGCTATATATACATCAATAATGCCAGGAGGAAGGGTTGATGAGTTGAGCCAAGCAAGCAGAACATATCGGGAGCTGAGCACTCGATGCACAGTGAATTTGCAAATCGTGTTTGCTGGTTCCCCGCATTATTTCGTTTTGCATGTAGGAATTCGACAATTGGTCTCTGGCACAGATCAGCCAAACATAGGCAGGTTGGTGATATTTCAATTATACACCAAAATGCTTTAGCATCCGTGGATAGCAGATTGGAATTGCTGGTGACATGACACCCCGGATTCCGAGTTAGGAACAGTCGCTTCTTCTACCTCACCATCTTCTTCCTCCTTGTCATGTGCTGTCTTTTCATTATCAATTTCGTTTGGATGCACCCCGACTTCTAACTGGTCGAATGCAGTGTCGATTCACCGTGGGTAAATAGTCGCAGGTGAATAGGAACTAGGGCGGTGACACTGATGCAGCCTATCGACCTGACCCCAGTCCTTCACTTTACCAACGGCGAAAACACTCGCCGTTTGCCCAATCCTATTTATGTCCGTGAATCCCCGTACAACGAGGAGCTCCGCACGATAGCACGTGCGGTGTTTGAGCACGGATCCTCCGCAACGCACGACGCAATGGGTTGGGACCCGTCGTAGATAGTGGCTCTGGCAGCAGGTTATTTGGCTGCTGGTGCGCACCATTTGCACATTTGACCCGAAGCCGCGTGGCTTCGGGTCAAGTGGGCTGTCTGGCAGCCCATGGCAGCCCAGCTGAATGGGCTGCCAGCGGTCAAATGGGTTCAAATGGTGAACGGAGATGACAATCGGAAGTGCTAATTGAATTGCGTGCTGGTAATTGCACATTGATTGACATGTTTTGAAAATTATATGCAGCGTTGTTTTCATGATGCGAAGCGTTCGTGTGAGCATTGGGTGTGAAACTGAAATGGGGGAGCATTGGGTGTGGAACGGAAATCAATCCAGCATCGCAACGGCAATTTGCACGTGAATGAGGTGTGACTTGGTTGCTGACTGCTCCTTCCATGCAGCGCCCACAATGAATAAAACATAAAGCCAACCGAGCGTGCAATGAATTGATCAGCTTGACCAATCACGAGATAAACAATTCATGTCATTAATCGAATCAAGAATACGCGAACCTCAACATAAATTTCGTGCTAGCATTCGCGATATTAAGCCCCAAGTCATATACTAAGCATCAGTTTTAACCATACGGTCCGTATTAATATCGAACATACATGGCAGTTCTCCGTATTGGACGTTTTGCCTAACGCGCCAAGCGCGGATATGCGACTGGTCGGCTACACTAGCGCCACGCATTGGACAAAGTGTAAACTAAGTTGCTAACATGCATGCAATAAAAAAAACTGCGCAATCCAAGGCGTTGTTGAAAAAACATGTAGCAGAAAAGTAGTGTAGGCAACTACTTTTTATGTCAGGCATGATTCATCCTCATTCACTCAGTTTTTCACAGTCATTTTACTGCTGAAGATGAACACAGTCATTATTTCAAGTTCAGCGGTGAACATCTGACTAGATTGCTGGCACTCCATTGCCTTGTAAAAAAAACATTACATGGGTTGATAATGCAGTTAACTATCCATCGGCTGATGTAAATTTCATCATCATCCCCAAAAATGTTAGACAGTCACTTTACCGCTTCAGATGAAAAAAGCCATTATCAAAAATTCGGCGGTGACGAAGAATTTTATTTTTTGTTTGTTCGTAATATACACTGGTATGCAATAACTTAACAACAATTTCAAAGGTAGCACAGCTTTAAGGATAAGTTGGACGGACGGCCGGGTCCACTGGACGGGATGCGGTCCCACAGTGCCCCAGTGCCCCAGTGCCTCAGCCTCCGGAGGCTGTGGGGCACTGACCGCCGCGTGGATCCGCCCTGCCGGTCCGCGCTGGCACTGTCGGGCGAGCCCACCCGCTCGCTTCAGACATCGCATGATGAAGACACTGGGAAGACTCAGGAAATGATCGTATCCTCCTGAGGTTTCTCAAAATTACAATATAAAAAATACAATCAATCCCAAACTCGCCAAGCATATCCGAGAACAGTCGGCAAGCTGTACAGCTGCACACGTTTCTGCTGCGAGCCCGAATCGTCAGCAGTTTGAAACACACACACCAAATTAATTGGCCCATTTCTGCCGCTGGCTGCCATTGCCACCACCAGCGCCACACAGCGCCATTCGAGTCAACCACAGACTCGGTAACCGCCACTAGATGGCACGTGGAGCGGCGTGGCCCTGGCAGCCGCGGGCCACTTCATCACAGAACACGTCATTGTCGTTGGCGACGTCATTGACCGGCCGAGAGCCACTTCCGGCTGGGTTGACCTGAGCCGCTGCGGCCGGAACCCTCGGCCGCCGCGGTCGGAACCCTCAGCCGCGGCCGGAACCCTCAGCCGTGGCCGGAACCCTCAGCCGCGGCCGGAACCCTCAGCCGCGGCGCTGGGCTCCGGCCGAGCTGGCTGCGATCTGTAGACAGTCGACATGACGGCCCATTCATGTATTTCAGTCGGCGACACTCTGTTTTATTTGTCGCGGCCACCCGGTAGGCAGGGAACTGCCGGCACCATTTCCTGAGTGTTCTGTTCTATTCCAGAAAAGTGACAGGATGATCGAATTTGCGCATCAATAGCGATGCGGGATGCAGTGCATTCCGATCTGCCGGTTCAGTTGTAGTTTTCTGCGCGTGTATTTCGCCGTTGTGTGAAAAACGAGCCCTCGACACTCCTGCCCACGGCATTTGAAAGCAGAAGAAAAGCGTTCCACCCAAGCGCATGTATTGCTCTTGGCGATAGTTTATTTTCTTGTAGACAAAGCCCTAAGCAGATTGATAAAATTGATCAATGTGAATCATGTCTAGAGTTGATGTGAATGCTGCTACAGGTAAGCAAGCTACGAACTTTGTCTCATCCTGCGGCCCAGGAGCCTGGCTCTCAGCCAAGCGTGGTATTCTGGTGTGAGGTAGAGATAACTGGTGTCATTTGATTGTGTAATTGTAGTGCTTAAGCATGATCGAAGGGTAGTGATCAGATATGCGAACTGGTCTCCAACAGTTGTGAACGAAAATAGTCTCATTTCAGGCTTTGTTCGCCACCACTGGACAAAAAAAAACAACAATATATGCCTTGGCTTGAACTATCTTGAATTTGTGCCGGGATGGCCGAGCGGTTAAGGTGTTTAGATCTGGATACCAAGGTCCCGGATTCAGCACTCGCACCGCTCGGGATATTTCCAAATCCCGCGGCCCACTGGCGAAGCAGTGTGGGCGGCGCCATTAGCCTTGATCGTGCATGAAGTTCGTCGTAACCCACTGAATAAACAAAATATTTCGTTGATTTGCGGTTATCTAAATACTGGCAACACTGTGCGTCATTGCCACGCATATGCTCCGCTGCGAACCTATCATACGGAGGTAGTTGGGCATCTATTGTAACAATATATTACCCTCACATCAAATAATGATCATTCTTTAAATTCGTAGCGCACCATGGTCTAATAATCTATGGGGCTGTCTTTCATTATCATGTTGACTTCCCGTTCGCTTTTCTTTTGCACGCCTTTGTCCAGTTGCTGTGTGTCTTCCTCCTGTGGCAGCTGACAATGGAGCGTAAAAGCCTCTCCGCAGGGTGCGCCACAAACGTCATCAAGCCTTCCGTTGGGTGCGCCAGAAAACGTCACCAAGAGCAGGATGGTGACAACGCGAAGTGGTTCATCCACTTCGCCGTCCAACATGTGAAGTTACGTGTTTGTGCTGTCGGTGGGATATTTATTGGGCGGCTGGGCTCGGCGGTCGGCTGTGGCCAATGCTGTTTGATCCGCTGTCGGGCAATGCTAGAAACGTGAAGGAATTCCAGTCTGGTGTGTCGTCAAAGTTGCCATGAATGAATGAATGAATGAATGAATGAATGAATGAATGAATGAATGAATGAATGAATGAATGAATGAATGAATGAATGAATGAATGAATGAATGAATGAATGAATGCATGAATGAATGAATGAATTAGAATGAAGGGAATTCCAGTCTGGTGTGTCATCGAAGTGGCCATGATATTTGGAGTTCATTTTTAACTAGATGGGGAGGCAGTTTTCGTTTCGGCATGTGATGTTCAAGTCTGTCGCCGACCCACGTGACTAAGCTTCCAGCTGTTCGCTTCCAGTGCCAACCTTGTGCGGTCGCGAGGCTCGTAATGGAATGCTCCAGCTCAGGATGCTCTGGAATGTTCTACCCAGGCCAGATCGTTACACAACTGCTCTGATCGGTATGACGAGGTCAACAGTCCAAGTCAAATGGAGTCGTGACACTCTCCAAAGATCAGATACCTGACCACTGAGGATCTCATAGCTAAGCTGAGCAAGCTTTGCTACCGGTTTGAGGTCAGAAAACGTCGGTGAAAGTCACAAGCTCATAGGAACGTATGTTCAAAATGGTGTGGGGCCAGAGCCCGTTTTGTTTGTTTCTATTCAAGGTTAGCCGTGAAGCGAACGCTAGAATTAAATGTTCTGGTGAACATGGCCCTAGAACTTAAACTAATCACTCCCATCGTGAAGTTGGGTGAACACATCTGAAGGGAAACATAGCAAATGCATCACGGTGACGCAAGGTGGTCGTATCATTTCCTGTCTCGGCCCGTCATAGTGCTGAAGCTTACACACGATAAACACAGCCCTCTTGATCTCAGGAAATCCGATCACTAAAACCACTATCCTGGCAAAAGGAAGGCTGTGCTCATGATGTATTAATTTCCGCACTATACTTAGCGAATGCATTTTATGTCGGCCATTGGCCGACGGCCGCTGCATCCTGTGGGACGCCCCAGTGAAGAGCTGACGACATTTGGCAGCCAAGTGATGGCCATCACAGACTTGGTCGGCGGCGGCGGCGGCGGCTGTCTGTGCTGTCAAGAGCCAAACTCAGCGAACCGATCACCAACGAGGCCACGCCACTCTGAAGGGAGACTTCGTGGCAGTCTGCGGCAGTCTGCGGCAATCCGCGGCAGTCCGCAGCAATCCTCAACAGTCCGCTGTAGTCAGCAACATACTCAGCAGTCCGCAGCAGTCCTCAACAGTCCGCTGTAGTCAGCAACATACTCAGCAGTCCGCAGCAGTCCTCACCAGTCCGCTGTAGTCAGCAACATACTCAGCAGTCCGCAGCAGTCCTCAACAGTCCGCTGTAGTCAGCAACATACTCAGTAGTCCGCAGCGGTCCTCAACAGTCCGCTGTAGTCAGCAACATACTCAGCAGTCCGCAGCAGTCCTCAACAGTCCGCTGTAGTCAGCAACATACTCAGCAGTCCGCAGCAGTCCTCACCAGTCCGCTGTAGTCAGCAACATACTCAGCAGTCCGCAGCAGTCCTCAACAGTCCGCTGTAGTCAGCAACATACTGAGCAGCCCGCAGCAGTCCTCAACAGTCCGCTGTAGTCAGCAGCATACTCAGCAGTCCGCAGCAGTCCTCACCAGTCCGCTGTAGTCAGCAACATACTCAGCAGTCCGCAGCAGTCATCAACAGTCCGCTGTAGTCAGCAACATACTCAGCAGTCCGCAGCAGTCCTCATCAGTCCGCTGTAGTCAGCAACATACTCAGCAGTCCGCAGCAGTCCTCACCAGTCCGCTGTAGTCAGCAACATACTCAGCAGTCCGCAGCAGTCCTCACCAGTCCGCTGTAGTCAGCAACATACTCAGCAGTCCGTGGCAGTCCGCGGCAGCATTCAATTGTATGGTTTCAGAACGCTGGTTTTGTTTGACGAACCTTTTTCTTGCGCATATATATATATATATATATATATATATATATATATATATATATATATATATATATATATATATATATATATATATATATATATATATATGTGTCGATGCAAGAGTGTGTCATTGGTGTGCAGCATATGCGTCGCCGAACAGAGCAATCAAAGCCATTGACGTCCGACCGTGCGTCAGCATCTCCGTGACAGGCGCTGCCTTCCTGACCAGATTGTTCAGGTGTGTGCCAGACGACCACAGCTGGTGCCGACGTGGCTACCCGGTGACACTCAACCTCCGGCGGGCCCGCTCAGGGCGTTGACATGGACACCACGTGACACTCAATCTCCGGCCGGCCCGGTCAGGGTGCACACGTGGCCGACCTTTTGACCTCGAGACGCGTTTGCTGGCCCATGACGCTGATCTCCCAGGGCGATTGATTAAATGCAGTACGTCTTGCCGCCGTTCTAAGACGGTCGTGTTATTGTCTTTATTGGGTGAACGCCGACGCCTTATGACCGGCAGTGTGGGCCAGCCAAGTCCACCGCCCGCGGACCGGATGTGGGCCAGCCGAGCCCACCACCCGCAGGCCGGATATGGGCCAGTCGAGCCCACCGCCAGTGGGCCGGATGTGGACCAGCAGAACCCACCGCCCGTGGGCCGGATGTGGGCCAGCCGAGTCCACCACCCGCGGGACAGATGTGGGCTAGTCGATCCCATCACCCGTGGGCCGGATGTGGGCCAGCCGAGCCCACCGACCGTGGGCCGGATGTGGGCCAGTGGAGTCCACCACCCGCGGGCCAGATGTGGGCCAGTCGATCCCATCACCCGTGGGCCGGATGTGGGCCAGTCGAGGCCACCGCCCGCTGGCCGGATGTGGGCCAGCCGAGCTCACCGCCCTTGGGCCGGATGTGGGCCAGCCGAGCCCACCACCCGCGGGCCGGATATGGGCCAGTCGAGCCCACCGCCAGTGGGCGGGATATGGGCCAGCCGAGCCCACCGCCAGTGGGCCGGATGTGGGCCAGCCGAGCCCACCGACCGTGGGCCGGATGTGGGCCAGCCGAAGCCACCGCCCGTGGGCCGGATGTGAGCCAGTCGATCCCACTGACCGCGGGTCGGATGTGGGCGGCTTTGGGCTCATCTGTAATCGACCATGGAAGAGCTGAGTCACCGCTTTCCCGGTCCTCCACCGGAAAACAATGCCCTAGGTTTATTGTTTCGTCTTCGAAGTGATGCGACAATAATTCGTCATAGTGTAGTCAATATGTGTGCGTTGCTGCTTTATTCTACATCACCATCAACAGATTAGTGCCGAATAACTGATGAAGTCAGATAATTAAGAGCAGTACACCGTAGGTATGTGTCAGCATAAATACCTTCGATTATAGCGTGCGACTGAAAGAAATGTCATGCTGTGCCATACAGTGGCATGCAGTACAGTGTCATACACGGGTGTCATACAGTGGGCTCGTGGCCATCATCCCCCCCCCCCCCGCTGACGAACAAACACACACTGGCTGACAGTTGTTGCCACGCATTGCTACTGGGCAATTAGGAATCGTTACCAAAACATATCGAACTTGACGGAATATTGGCACACATGAGACCTAAACTGCGCAGACTAATTACAAAAACGCCAATGTTAGGAGGAGATGTCAGGAGTGAGTTACACAGACCCGAAATTCGAAGAAAACAGCAGTTGTTGGTGCTGTTCACACTTGCTAAGGGAAAGCATCAGAGTGTAGATGTAGCGTGAGATGCATAAATCTTCTGGATACAACGTATGTGATAAATAACACGAGCAAGGCAGGGCCTCAAGACGGCCGCATAATTATCCATGTAGGCGTATTTGGTGATGTTGAGAAAAGGACGGTATTATTGAAGGTACTCTCAAGTGACCCTAATAGGTAGTTATAGGACAAACTCTGGGAGCATTTGTCCGCGTCACAGGCCAGCCATATACGGAACGCATGCTGCATATGTTCAAGTCGCTGAAGATGACACATGTCCGCCTCCGACTAGAGAACGCTTCCATATTCGATAACGGAGCGAAAGTGCGCATTAAACGCCACAAGAAAAGGCTTGAATCCGAATCGTACTCGGGATCAGGAGGACTGCCCTGTGCTTCGAATAATACATCCAACCATTCGCTTTAACTTCGGGACGACTGAGTCCATGTGACTAGAAAATGAATTAGCTTTGAGTCAAGGATAACTCCCAGATGGCGACCTCAATCCGACGCTCCAATTTCCCTCCATCTAACGAGTATGGACTCAACATGGCTGACGTCACGCTGTGTTTCTTCGGGTTCCTTAGGGGGCGGAATTCGTGGACTGGTGAAGGGACGATGAGAAGCTGAACGAAGCGTGTTCGTTACTGCTTCGCTGGGTTATCAAGCTCGACCCCTTGCATCGTGATCAAGCTGGACCCCTGCAAGAATGTCACGGCCAATGCCCTCTTGCACTAAAACGTTGTTGGGACGGCTTGGAGCGTTCCTCGCTATCTAGGCCATGAATATTGGGCAAGATGACCACATAAGAACAATTTTTCTTATGGTCTCACCATGTCCAATATTCCAACACCTTTCCCGTGATTGGCTTCCTGGCGTATCTGACACCAGTATTGAAGCGCCTTTGATAGCGACCAAGAGGCATATTACACGTGAGAACTTCTCGCGCAGTTCCATTTGTATCGGCCGTGGTTATTGGATTTTGGATTGGTTGACTGTTTCTGGCTATATGGCATCGCCACTCTCTTCCTCCGGTTGGTCGTGGGCGAAGAGTAGGGACCGGAGGGGCTCGAGTCCAGAACCGTTCGTTTGGAGACCGGCACCTCACCCCCAGACAGCTCGCCCCTACTTGGGTTGATTTCATGTCATATGCTAATTCGATTGGTAAGTTGTCGCAGATTGTTCAAATTTTCCAATCTGCGGTCAACTCGTGAGCAGAGGTGATATTCCTCCTTGTTTTGCTTCCATGATTTCGTGCCAACCACTCTCACTAGAGCGAGTTGAAGCTGATTGCACCTTCGAAGGAACGCAATCGACAAGGGTGTCATGTTGCACGCCTCGCCAACACTATCGTGCTTTTTTCTCTCGTCATCCTGCTTCGCTTCACATGCATGTTCATCACATTGCCATTTCCATTGCTCAGATCTGCACTCGTACCCCTGGGTGCGATATATATATATATATATATATATATATAGGTAGTCATAATGTTCAGAAAGCTGACGAATTCTGTTTTGTTGGGGGATGGAATTCCCTATGTTACTCTATAAATTATCAATGTGCATATGTCGTACGGTTTGTGGCAGAAAAGTACGCCTGACTCGCTGATAGGATGTGAAGCAACATCGAATTGATTGACATTGTTCTTCATTACAGCGCTGTAGGTCTCCCGACCACCGCCCACATCTGCCGACCACCACTCACCACGCTCCACCGTCCTGCTCGCGTTCAATGTGGACAACGATTCGACCTGCTTCACCTCACTGTTGATGACGTCACTGGCTCAAGATGGCCGACCTGTGCGTCAACCAGACCCAGAGCATGTTCGCCGGCTTCGACTTCGCGAGTCACGACTACCCGTCCGAATACAAGCCGCTGGTGTTTAGCACCTCCGACATAGTGAAGGTGAGGCTGGGTGGTCCGTGGTGTTCCCGGCCGGTCTCTCGGCCTCTGGATCTAGACATAGTGAAGGTGAGGCTGGGTGGTCCGTGGTGTTCCCGGCCGGTCTCTCGGCCTCTGGATCTAGACATAGTGAAGGTGAGGCTGGGTGGTCCGTGGTGTTCCTGGCGGGTCTCTCGGCCTCTGGATCTAGACATAGTGAAGGTGAGGCTGGGTGGTCCGTGGTGTTCCTGGCCGGTCTCTCGGCCTCTGGATCTAGACATAGTGAAGGTGAGGCTGGGTGGTCCGTGGTGTTCCTGGCCGGTCTCTCGGCCTCTGGATCTAGACATAGTGAAGGTGAGGCTGGGTGGTCGTGGTGTTCCCGGCCGGTCTCTCGGCCTCTGGATCTAGACATAGTGAAGGTGAGGCTGGGTGGTCCGTGGTGTTCCTGGCGGTCTCTCGGCCTCTGGATCTAGACATAGTGAAGGTGAGGCTGGGTGGTCCGTGGTGTTCCTGGCGGGTCTCTCGGCCTCTGGATCTAGACATAGTGAAGGTGAGGCTGGGTGGTCCGTGGTGTTCCTGGCGGGTCTCTCGGCCTCTGGATCTAGACATAGTGAAGGTGAGGCTGGGTGGTCCGTGGTGTTCCTGGCGGGTTCTCGGCCTCTGGATCTAGACATAGTGAAGGTGAGGCTGGGTGGTCCGTGGTGTTCCTGGCGGGTCTCTCGGCCTCTGGATCTAGACATAGTGAAGGTGAGGCTGGGTGGTCCGTGGTGTTCCTGGCGGGTTTCGGCCTCTGGATCTAGACATAGTGAAGGTGAGGCTGGGTGGTCCGTGGTGTTCCCGGCCGGTCTCTCGGCCTCTGGATCTAGACATAGTGAAGGTGAGGCTGGGTGGTCCGTGGTGTTCCTGGCCGGTCTCTCGGCCTCTGGATCTAGACATAGTGAAGGTGAGGCTGGGTGGTCCGTGGTGTTCCTGGCCGGTCTCTCGGCCTCTGGATCTGTTGAGGCGCCGCGGAATGATAGTGTCGTAGCTTGTTTGTCTTTCGATTTGTTGATCAAACATTTCATCAGCGCTTTCATATCTGTTGACCTGTAAGTATTTCTGACTTGAAATGGAGTGATGAATGAAGGAATGGCAGAACAGTGGTAGAATATTGATACTTAAAGGGTCGGAGCTCAGGCCACGTGGGAAGTTACTTGTTCGCCGATCACACACCCACCCACCTGGATAGTCTATCAGTGATATAGCGACGTTATAGCCTATAGCTCGTAAATTACTTAATTTATCCATGAAAATAGTGCGAAGCCTCATGCCCATGTTATGAAATTACCTCACATGAAAAGTATCAAGTGCTGGTAAAATACTACAAATCAATTGTTCCAGTCTTGATTTGCCGGTTAATCTTTGCTTTATAATGCATAGCAAAACTCACGTATGCGCACCTGTTTCTGCTGGTGCATTCTTGTGTTCTTCTGTTGTGCCCATCGCGCTACCAGACCCCGTCGGTAGTTGTCTCCCAGCGTCGCTAAGTGGTCTGACCCCGTCGGTAGTTGTCTCCCAGCGTCACTAAGTGGCCTGACCACATCGGTAATTGTCTCCCAGCGTCGGTAAGTGGCCTGCAATGTCCCAGTTGGCAACTGGACAAACTCTCGCCTGCTGGAAAGCGCTGCGTCTGGGCGCGGCTGACGCAGCGTATCAGTGGTAATGGTAATGGTAATGGTAATGGCTGAGTGAGAACTGCTGTATCAGTGGTAATGGTAATGGCTGAGTGAGAACTTCTGTATCAGTGGTAATGGTAATGGCTGAGTGAGAACTGCTGTATCAGTGGTAATGGTAATGGCTGAGTGAGAACTTCTGTATCAGTGGTAATGGTAATGGCTGAGTGAGAACTGCTGTACCAGTGGTAATGGTAATGGCTGAGTGAGAACTGCTGTATCAGTGGTAATGGCAATGGCTGAGTGAGAACTGCTGTATCAGTGATAATGGTAATGGCTGAGTGAGAACTGCTGTATCAGTGGTAATTATAATGGCTGAATAAGAACTGCTGTATCAGTGGTAATGGTAATGGCTGAGTGAGAACTGCTGTATCAGTGGTAATTATAATGGCTGAATAAGAACTGCTGTATCAGTGGTAATAGCAATGGCTGAGTAAGAGCTCCGGTATCAGTGGTAATAGTAATTTCTGAGTAGGAATTGAGCCGTCAGACGACTGGTTAGGAAATATGCGAAAGGAACATCGGATGGTATATGCAATACGCCACCGCCAACGCTAGGCTGTACGCCAACGCTGGACTGTACGCCAACGCTGGGCTTAAATGTGTTCCGTAGTTTTAAGTGTGCTATGGTGGTGGCTGTATATAAATTACAACCAACGCTGTTGTTCTGCGAACTTTGGGCCCTGCATGTGCTAACTGGTGGCATGTTGTCAATGCACTCAGTAACGTCGGTAAGCCAACACCCAGATGCTGTGTTATTTTGTATTCATGGGAGCCAAGCACCTGATCAGAATATATGTGCAATATCCTACATAACGTAGGAATAGACGGGACCAGGAAGGCTGATGGGGGAGGGGCACCAACAACGTCCCGTGGTGGTAGATGTCATTGGTAACTGCACCTCATTGGTAACTGTACCTCATTGGCAACTGCACCTCATTGGTAACTGCACCTCATTGGTAACTGCACCTCATTGGTAACTGCACCTCATTGGTAACTGCACCTCATTGGTAACTGCACCTCATTGGTAGCTGCACCCTCCCTCCCCCACGTTTTCTGGTTTCTCGGCATGAATGGATGACTCAGGAGTGCAAAGCGACTCTGGAATATTTTGCAGATTAAGATACAGTACAGCTCCGGGATACTCCTTAATATTTAGAGAAAATGTATTATGGTGAATACAAATGCAAAATAACACGGCTTAATTTCAAACTCAATTATAATGGCGTGTTTGTTAGTGCACTCAACTTCGTTTTTGAAGCGCACGATCCCCACCCCCCACACAAAACCTTTACGCTCAAACATGTATTCGTGTCGGAACATGTCAACCCTCATGTTCACATTGCCCCCTCTCCCTAAAGCTTTTGAAGCGACACATTGCCCATGCTATGGTGGCTTGTGCTAGACTCCGGAACCACAGTTGCTCCGGAACTTGTAACTTTGGATATTACACCACACAAAGATGTCATTGTCATAGTGAAACTCAAGGTAGCGCACTGTGTACTTCAATGAGAGAGTTTGACTACACTTCTGGAGCTTTGCTTTATATGTCAAAATTATGCCAGGAAATTTTCGGCAGTGAGTTATTATCAAGAATGCTGCAGAAAGGAGACAATGGGGAAAGTTGGATGGCTGATAATGGCTACGGGCCGGAACTTTGAACATAGTTTTGATATATAATATAACTTGGCTTGGTTTAGCATGTTAACTAGGCGAGGGGAGAGCGTGACCTGGCAGTCGGCGGTCCTTCCCCATTGCATTAGTATTTCGTGGATGGAGTCCGGTTGGTTCCGATGGTGGTGCCATACGGTCGCCAATGGTCGTGTTTCCCTGTTGAAATTACTCAGAACAGACTAGGCCTCCCAGAAATCAGAAGACAGAATCTGAGCCTCCCAACGAAGTGCGTACTTGTTTCAGCTACGTAAGATTATAAACAGATGGTTCTGGGTTTTCATAATGACGGTGAAGCGCCGAACAAGAAGCATACTTCGTATTCACCTTACTACTGCCAGGTGTCCACTGGCCATATTATTAGCAGATTTGCCGGCCCGTCGATAGACTTTATTGGCTGCAAATGAGCAGCTGGAAACCTACAGGTCCAGAGTGCGGGCCATGGCGGTGACGACCCTGCATCGCCGTCACGGTCAATTCGCTCCACTAATTAGCGAAGGTCAGTTCACTCCACTAATTAGCGGAGAGTGTCTGACTTTGATTACCGAACTGTCAGAGGCGCCGGTAGGGATTATGTCCCTGACGGCGCCTCTGGCAGTTAGCTTCACAAATTTGCGGAGTGTTTTACTTTGACTACCGAACTGTCGGAGTCGCCGCCAGGGATTATGTCCCTGACGGCGCCTCTGATCTCGTCCCCGACGACGCTCTGGGCCAAGGTGCAAACTGACACAGGAGGAATTATTTCGACAGCTGATGCGCCCCTAAACCCCAATAACAGCAACAGGAATTATTTCGAGATGAGGGCAGTTACAATGTTTGGGACGAAAACCAGGAGCTGATAGAGAAACACAATGAAACCTGTAATTGTGTGCTGTCTAGCACCATTTTCGGCCAATATTGAACACACCACAAAGTAAAAGCTCTTAACTGCACTGGGATAAAATCATTTCTGGAGGGCAATTATTTCCTTGACTGCACGGGCTGTGTCACGGGCTGAAAATGATAACTTAAGGCGGCCGACTCGTGTAAACTTCGTCTGCAAAACATCCCTGGTGTCCAGCTCAATAGTCTTCAAATATTTTAGCAGTCATGCTTTTCGTTTGCACGCGACCTTATCTATTGACATCGGACGGCGACGTTGGTTGCGGTTGGAAGGGCAGTGTCTAGCGTTGGTGAGGTGACCCGTTTGTTTGTCATGCTGGGCCTGTTTGGTTATCATCAACTGACGTCTGTTTGCTGACATTTATCTGCTTGACGCACGCGGATTGTATTGATTGCTGTTTGTGCGAATGCCGTCGGGGAAAGTCTTCATCGTTTTGTGCGTGTGGCGTTTTCCCTCTCGGTCATCCACAGAGTAGCACGTGCTGGAAGAACCTCAGGAAGTGAATATGTATCCAGTGATCGATGTGAAATTAGCATCATCAAATTTCTGCGCTGTACGGTACATTTAATTCTAGATTTATCGGTGGTGGATTCGTTCGTTAAAGAATGTTTCTCAGATACGATAAGGGCACTAGTCAAGCTGGAAATAACACCTGAACAAAGTACGAAGTTGCCTGAAGGAACGATACGAAAAACAGCAGTCTTAAAGGCAGCTAAATCAATAGTTGTAAACTGCAGCACAATGCACACGAAGCACCAAGTTGCCGGTGAAAAACACCGACGTGGCATGTAGGTCAGCTACTATGACGAGTGTCCGGGCATTGGTGGTGTATTATATCAATGGTTAGCGACCAAAATTTACAGTAGGATTGCTTGACTACTATCATATTTCATGACCCATTGCTTGCTTTCATACTCGCCCATCGATATTTTTATCTCCTTAGCTCAATGAAGTCCTTGAAATCCCCTTTCTGGTATTTGGGGACAAAAGTGTCACTTTGTGAAGTTGAATAGGAAGGAGGAAATGAGCTTTTTGATGGTCGAAGCTTCCGCGAAAGGCTGCGGTCTGATAGGGGTGGGGGTGGGGAGGGGGTGAATCAATGATTGAGGAGGCTAATGGTCTCTCAGCGTATGCAGCGTGCTGTATCTTTATGCATGTATAACGATGGCTGCTCTGCTGACATCGGGCGAGGCGTCGGTGGCCTCCGACGTGCCGCCGACAAAACGCGCAATCAATGCGCCGTGTTCGACGCGCTGTGACGGCTTGGTCAGCGTTTTTGCGAGCATTCGGCGGCGTCAGCGGCCGCCCCACATACGTGAGGTGGGCGCGCTGGGAGACCAGGTGGCCGGCCACCGGGCACACGTGAGGTGGGCGCGCTTGGAGACCAGGTTGCCGGCCACCGGGCACATGTGAGGTGAGCGCGCTGGGAGACCAGGTGGCCGGCCACCGGGCACACGGAGGTGGGCTCGCTGGGGGACCAGGTGGCCGGTCGCCCCACACACGTGAGGTGGGCGAGCTGGGGGACCAGGTGGCCGGCCACCGGGCACATGTGAGGTGGGTGCGCTGGGGGACCAGGTGGCCGGCCGCCCCACACACGTGAGGTAGGCGCGCTGGGAGACCAGGTGGCCCGCCGCCCCACACACGTGAGGTGGGCGCGCTTGGAGACCAGGTTGCCGGCCACCGGGCACATGTGAGGTGAGCGCGCTGGGAGACCAGGTGGCCGGCCCGAGGCTTGGTGTGGCCGGCCGTTAAGGGAGACACCCCTTGCATTGTGTCGGGGAATTTATCTATGTCGGTGTTAGCTCGCGGACTTCACAAGCTAACACTTTCTTCGGGTGAGTATTTCAGACAAAGTTGTCCCTTCTTAGCTGCTCTGGAGAGGATTCCAATGAAAATATCATGGAAAGGCAATGACCAAAATATTCCATATTACAAACATGGAGATTTGGTGTTAGTCGCGGACCGCGAATCGCGAAGCCTATTTAGATGCTGACCTCAACTAGATATGAAATGTTTAACTTTTGCTAAATTTGGTCTCACAAGTTGGGACTTAGAGCAGTGCTTCCAGGGGCAGGTCAGGCCACTTTACTGATCGGTGACATGCGGAAACGTGATTAAGTAGGGTCATGTCAGGTCAGATACTTCATTGATGACGGCAGCATCAAAGGGTTACACAGGTACAAAACTCTTGACTGTATCGGGCGAATGCAGCGGCAGGTGTGTAGTGGAATATGTCAGAGAGACTGATGAGTAAATGATGGATTGCTTGATGAATTGATGGACTTCATGATTCATGATTGGTGTCATCGATAGTGAGTCCAAGAACGATGTAACAAGGGAGTTTTTTTCTTCAATCAAGCTGACGTCCGTATTTATTCTAATAATGGCAAGGCTGTGCGAAAAAGCAGACACGTTATTGCTGAACGTGAAGAGGTAAACTGGCTCGTTGAACCTACCGCACGCGAAACGCCAACACTGGCGGCCACCGAGCCTGCCTTCCCAGTTCTCCAGCTCGAGTGGGGCGGTTGCCAGCCCTTCGCTGGTCAGCCCCTTATAGAAATCGAGCCGTGGTACACTCGGTTACAGTGGAATGCTCCAGGGAACCTTCACTATAGCTGACCACTAGGAACGTAGGCTGTGCCGCTTCACACCAGTAATGACTGATAAGCTGCGCCGCTTCACAGTTATACGTTGCGTGACAGTCTACCAGATTAACCACGAGCCAGTGTCCCAGCCACAGGTAAGCGCTTGTGTGGTCGTCACATGGCCATTTACCCTGCAGCCATGAAATGAGAAACATGCTGTTCCCGCCTTGCATTCCTCAGTCGGCCAAACAACATGGGCAGTTCAACGAGCAGGCTACAACTGGACTCATGTCGACAAACAACAATTGATATGGGCGGATTTCTGACTTTGGCAGCATACAATGAGTTGGAAAAGTTGGAAGAAACTCTGTTGCAAAGATGTGGAAGGGGATGGGTGGTTTACAATGTCAATGAAGGATTTTCTGGCCCTAAAATAATAATAGAATGTCCAACATTTATACTTTTTAGAAATGTAGTTCGAATTCTTGCTCAGGTGGCATTATGGACCAGGATTCTTTTGCTCAGCAGAGCTTGTTGCGTGAACCCTGACCTCACCACCTGATCCATGAATTGCAGTTCTACTCTAGAAATTTGGAAAAACGCTTCTCGTGCTGTCAATGCACCGTCACGATCACCCCGATAGCTCGCTCTCGACCTTATCGTCCCAGTTGCCAACTGGCCCTCCCAACTGGGGGCTAGAAGGTTGCACGTGAAACGACTCGAACCTTGTCTTGCCAGGACAGGGGAGACCAGTGCAGGACAGCGCTCAACCCAACTGAGCTACCGGAACGGTTAAGTCCCAAGGCGGCACTTGCTTGCTGAATTCAGATTAATCGACAAATCGATGAATTACATGATTAAGTTACACTTAGTCATTGATAATCACACGTTGTTGACCGTGCGGCATCTGGTGTATTATATATTATTATTTATTGTATACGTTGTGCACTGTATTGCAAGCGACATATTCAGATACCTGTACGGATGAACTATTTCCTCAAGAGGATGCCATCCAAATATTTTACGATAATACATTTGTAGTTTAGGTGTATTGCTTAGCACCAAATGTAATCGGGTCGTCCGTCATTCTTGGTGTAAAACAACCCTTAATTACATGGAGACTGAGCAGGATTTAATGACACAGTTGTATGTTGAGTTCCACACTATTATTCTGCATCCTAGAATGGGACACACAAGGCACAATTATATCTTGACAGTACGAGAAAGGCAAGTTTGTACATTTCAACCGACATATCTGTCAAATGTATCTGACAGCTGATGGTCCGCCCGATGCATGCTCTTTGTTGGTAATACCGTCTTTGAGTTGGCTGTAATTCAGGGGCCTCGGGCTGACCTCCTGAGTGAACACATTCGAAGGTGCAGTTAATTGATTTCTCATCCAAATGGTTAGTTCCGGCGTGCGGTAAAAGAATCATACCAACAGCAGTACACAAAATCAGCCAAGTCGTATGTGGTTTGCGGTATGAGTGATTGAAATATTATATTTAAGCCATCCGTCTAATGCTCGTGCTTGACATAAAATGTTCCACTCACGATTTATTTCAAAATTATCTTCATGCCGGCTTTCACGTGCATTTTATGCGATTTCTAGTTTAACCGCCAGCGCAGTAGTGGGGAATGAATAGCAAATGGACTAGCTGTACAGGTCAGCACTCAGCTACTGTAAATATAAAGGTTTAACACCACACGATTATCACCAACCGTGAGAATAATGTATTTCGTTAACCCACGGATTTGCAAACCTTTGCGACCCAAGAATAATCGTAATTTCTGGCGAGGGATAAGCCAATTTTATGCCACAACCAAAAAAAAGCACATATATTTTTGCTTTGCGTGCTGAAGACGTGCCTTTCAGTTCTGTGGATCAACAAAACAAAACATGGAATTGGCATTTTGTACATCCAAGGTCGAAGTTCATCCAAGCTAACTGGGCCTATTATTTCAATTTTGTATTTCATTACGATGTGGATGACTCAAAATCACCGCTCGCCGCATGAAGTTACTTTAGCCCACTTGTCTTTGGCTGGTGACTTAGGTGCATTTTTATTGTCGCCCGTAGTTTACTTCATTTACCGGTGACCTAAAGTGGCCTACTTAAACTCTTCAAATTCACGCAATGCACCCTGCCGAAAACTAACTTTACAGTGCGGCAGTTCAGCTAGGATATTGAAATCTATTTTGTGTTTTCATAAACGAAGTCACCAAATTTCGCACCGAGGTAGTGTAACATATTGGGAACAGATCTGGATATTGAGCGATCGCGCAACTGTCACCTGGCGGCCATTTTAGAACATACCAGATACGGGGCTCCGGCTGATGACGCGAGTGGTGCCGTTTTTTTATCGCATAATCTCAAATGTAAAAGAAAATGCAACTGCACCATGCACTGGCTTGCTATGTCTCACGTAAAATTAGCTGATTTGTTGCAATTATATTGTGTGCTAAACGACGTATTTTACAAAAGTAACCTTAACACATACATCGCCGCCCGGTTAGCTCACTGGCCTGCAAAGGTCTTTCCGTCTTGGCACAACTGGTCGAGCGCTTCAAGCGCTTGACTCTTCACGCCGCCGGCTGGGATGGCCACTTGGCAATTGGCCAGGCAAGGTCGGGACACAGGTACATACAAAGCAATACACGTAATTGCGTGTTACGTGCAAATACAGTGTTGGGAGTTGGACAAGGAAACTGGGTCGCTGAGTTCGGCAGGGCTCAAAATAAGCGCCGTCCTAGCGATAGCGTCGGCGACCAGATGCTGGCTTACCAGGCTTCAGTGACGACCGAAACCAGAATTTTGTTTTAATACGTCCGTCAAGATTTTAGCCATGAAGGACATAATTCGTCGATATATCAGTAATTTGTATTTAGCAGCACTGATCTTTTTCCAGATGAAAAGTATACTAGGACCGTACCGCGAATTCTACCAAATATCCCGTACCTCTTGCTTACCACGTTTATACTAGAACCTCCCGTCGGCACAGGACGGCGCTTTCCAGACAACCACAATGCTAAACCAATGGCATACCGTGGTCGCCAAAAGCGCCGTCGGGACGGAGACCAAATGGTTGTCGTGGTCGTCGCCTAGAAATCTAGTTATAAATATGGAATTTGAAATCAGGCAACTCTTGGTGACTTGTTGAGTCGTTCGTTCGAAAATTGGTGTATGGGTAATTGTGCCCAACCGTGGTGGTGGATTAATGTCGTGTTTTTGTGAACTGATTGCTGAACTGCCTGAATTAATATTACCATTTACGAGGTAGGTGCGTAGTTAGATATCCAGGCGTGGACTATTTGTAAAAGATGAAAACCAGCAAAAGGTTAAAATGACAGGGGAAGGATGCAAGCCGGAAAAATAATAATAAGGGGAAGCGTTTTGTGGCCACAAAGGATATTCGTGTTCAGGAGCCGAGCAGAACATCCACAAGCACACCAAGAACAAACATGAGGAGCATGAGTGAAACTAGAAGCACACAATTTGGCAGAATTACGGCTGTAGTGAACTCGCTGCAGTATACATTTCATGACCCCAGGTCAATGCCTTCAGGGTCAAATGAGGTCACAATCAGCCTCCACTCCACCCCAGCCTGCACCGCCCGTACGTACAGAAAGTATGCACGTTCCACTGCAGAACGGTAGATAGACCGTTCATACGTACGCTCGCTACTACGCTGGTACAGACCGTGCGTGCTGTCGTTATGGTCGGTAGTACGGACCCATCGTGCGATCGTTACGGTCAGCGTTAAGACAATGGGACCATTCATTCCCATTCAAAATACCACACATTTTCTTGCTCTTTATTTGTGCGGAAGAACTTCGGTTTCTCTTGTCCCGAAGAAAGAACGTTTAGCTCTGCTATATTCCATTAAGAAAGAAAATGCCTAGGCTAGAATGCTAAGCCTGCAATGACACATCAGGACTATGGCATTAAAAATTCCCCAAGCTATCTAGGTTACATTAGGCATTATTTGGCATTGTACATTATTCTTCATTATGCTACCCCACTCAAATACCAATATTTTGGTATTATATTGCATGCCAACTGGAAAGTGCCTATGCACTTGTGCTGGTAATAAGTGGCTCGGTAGGCCACATCCCACAGCATCTTAATCATATCAAGGAACATGTTTTTACAATATTTATGTCTTGAAATGCCATATGACATATTATGTAGATTCCTCCCAACATTTACACTCTGTACAATGCTACACATGGCCATATCCTTTTACCTAGGAATGTATCTACCTTGGTACCTATCGACCTACATACATACCTAGGTACCTACCTACACAGGAGCTTGTCTTAATCATGTTCAAAAACATGATCTCACAATTTTGTGTATTATTGCACTTCAAGGTATCCAGGAGACAAATTGTACACACATTTTACCCCACAAAGCAAAAATGGAGTTAGGTTTGGTTAGGTTAGGTTAGGCTAGACTTTTCTCTTCAGGTGGAAAAAACTTCCCATTTTTTTGTAGATTTTGTTCACAAAAAGTGCTCTTTTCTTCAACACAGGTATAATTTAATCTGTTAACCTAGTTAACTAGGCTCCGCAATGTAAGGTTTTTAAGTTGAAAATTCTTCAGAAGTAAATGGGAAATTTTCCATTTCTTTATGAATTTATTTTCCTGCATGCAAGTTTAGGTTATGCTGTGCTACATTTTTGCTTACTCTTGAACATTATTTTTATGCTATGCTATCAAACTCCAGCCTGTTTTTTGGTGTTATTTTGCCTGCCAACTGAAAAATATGCATTTGCAGAGGAAATCAGTAGTCACACAATGCTATCCACCTACATAAACATTGCATTGGAAAAATAAATTGCAGGAATAAAAAATGTACCAAAAAGTGCAATTTAATACAATTTGGTTTCTTGAAATGCCAACATTACTCGACTCAAAGTCCCATTTCCGGTGTTCTTTTGGCTGTCCATTGAAAAAGTAATCATTTTCAGAGAAAATGAGTGGCCACATCATGTTAACCATGTTAATAAACCATTGGAAAAGTAAATCCAACAATTAACAAATACCTGAAGTAAAAAATCTACCACCTTTTGTGGCAAGAATATCAACTGATACTTTTTAGTTAATTAAATTAAAAACCGCAACCTAGGATATCATATCCTAACACCTGCTTTATAGATGAAAACATCTGATTACTGATTAGCACGTCTTGCATGCAGTCCAACCTGCAAATTACTGAAGTTCTGAAGATGGCAAGTGGAAAAGGTTTAGGTAAAGATATATGTAAGAATATTTAAATATAGAACTGGTGCTCATAATTCGTCTTAATGCTTTGCTTTTCTGTGCCATCTAGCTTGCCATATCAAAATTTGATGAGCCATTTACAATGCTTTGTTAAAGAATAAGCTGCAATGCTAATATGCATGAATATTACAGCACAATGCTGGTACTTTTCTTTGGATGGGTTTCATCCATATATCTAAAATAGGATATATCAAGGACAGATGGTCTTTTTCTACTCTGGCGAGGATATCTGTCTTTGGCATCCCAATTTAGTGCAAAATGAATACATGCATGTTATTATGTCAGATTTGAAACTATAATAATTGTGCCAGAATTTGTGGGCACTGTAGAAACATTATGGAACATGTACAGATGTGTTGAGTTATGCTTGAAAAAATGATGCTTGGTTCAAGCATCCTTTTTGCCAAATATCCCTGGATATGCACCATTATATTTTTGTTTTTTCTGGAACTATGCAAGATATGTCCAGAATAATATGCATTTTTCAACTTGGTTCAACATATGGCAAAAACTGAAAACGAGTAAAATTTGGATAATACATTTCCCTTCAATAGAGCTGTCATCTGCTGTAACATATTTGCATATATGCAGTATGTTTGGTGCTGTATGCCAAAATTCAGGTGGAATTATTTAGTTTCAAAGAAAGGAATGTTGAACATGGCTCAATTTGTTTTTTACTGTTGCATTTCGAGAGCACAATGCCTGGCATTCCATTCCAAAGTTACAATTTTGTCTTTTTGAACCATACACTCCTTTTTGTATTTGGCCAGTCAGCTTGGGCATGTATAAAATAGGAGGAAGTTTGCAGTCATTTTCAAACATCTCCAATCTTGTGGCCAAAAGACCATGCTTTTTCATGGAGGATAGTGTTCTGGATGACAAACATCCAGCACAGGAACATTCTTCCAATTCTGGTTGGACAGAGTGCATGTCAGCAGTCACCACGGTTGTATTTGTATTTTGTAATCCTGGATGTGGAGAGGAAAATGTATGGGTAATTGAATATGGAGAGGATATTGTTATTGGGGTTCAGGGGCGCATCGACTGCAGAGGTCATGCAGCGAGAGGATATTATTATTCCAGTCAATGACATCGGAATATCGCCCTACACTTTCCAGTGAATCTTGAGCACATCACAGATCAGTTCATAGTCTAACAGCACCATCGAACCTCCAAGGGATAAAATGAGGAAGATTTCCTCAAGAGGATAATGTTCTGGATGCCGCAAATACAGGAATATCCTATTTTTTCAACCATAGCTGTCCCTAATCTGGTGGTATAACTATACACCCCTTTTCTGATCGATATCGATTGCATATCCTTTCATGTTCGTCTGAGTGGGACAATAACATGGTGCAAGACTTGGATCGTTGGCGCAATATCTTGATATCTTATGGCCGACCAAATGTTTCACTTCAATTTCGCATTATTAGCGTTGATCTCAGTTACCCCACCGTCGCCTATTAATAAAAGTCCCCGCATACATTGCGTTTTGTGTGAACCCTTTTCTCTTTTATCAAGCTAAGGGGATGTCGGCCTTCACCTTGATACTGACTCCGCACTGCAAGAACCGAACTATGAGCATGGATTTGCTAGGCTGCTCCAAAGTACAACAATACCAAGAAGTGATCCTACAAGATTGACATCCGCATAGTCGGTGACCTGCGCGCCATCCGGGAGTCGCCGACCTAGAGCGTCGTCGGCACTGCACTGGCAGCTGCGTCTCGCCTGCACACTAGCGTGTTGACTCCCAACACCGTGCCACCAGAGTACGTCCGCGCCGCTTACCACGTCCTGAAGAAACTGCTGCGCTCGCAGGGCAAGTGTCGGCACTGGTGGTGCATCTGTGGCTTATCTCGCCGAGGGCGTGGTTGAAAGTGTGGCAAGCACAGATATAGCCATGTTTGGCATAAACCACGTGCTGACCACCAAAACGTCTCACATCAGTTGATTGTTCGGCGGAACGCCCCTGTCGTGGGCCCGTGACGTGGCACACACATACTATCGCATACAGAGTGCTACAAAGAAACCCTCGCTTGAACAATGTTATCTTCACAAGCATGGGGGGGGGCGATGGAAGGAACTGTGATCTCCCACCACAAGTCGTCCAGGGATCTTTAGAGCTTAGCATAGTTTTCGTCTTTCGAGATATGGTGAAGTAGAAATGACTACTTGTGATGCTTGTGATGACTATTGGAGGCGGACACTGCCGTACCTGTGAGGCGGCCGCTGTCACGGCTGTGAGGCGACCTCTGCTGTGGCTGTGAGGTGGCCTCTGCTGGTGCTGTGAGGCGGCCGCTGTCACGGCTGTGAGGTGGCCTCTGCTATGGCTGTGAGGCGGCCGCTGTCACGGCTGTGAGGCGGCCGCTGTCACGGCTGTGAGGCGACCTCTGCTGTGGCTGTGAGGTGGCCTCTGCTGGTGCTGTGAGGCGGCCGCTGTCACGGCTGTGAGGTGGCCTCTGCTATGGCTGTGAGGCGGCCGCTGTCACGGCTGTGAGGCGGCCACGCTGCGACTGTGAGGCGGCCGCTGGCACGGCTGTGAGGCGGCCGTTGTCAGGACTGTGAGGCGGTCGTTGTCATGGCCGTGAGGTTGCCGCTGTCATGGCTGTGAGGAAACCGCTGCCGCACGTATGAGGTGGCCACTGTGACGGCTGTGGTGTAACCAGTGCCGCACTTGTGAGACGGCCACTGGCGTGGCTATGAGGCGGCCACTGCCGCGGATAAAACTGATAGGCAATGGTGTAAATGTTGATATCAGTTGTGCCTTATCTTATATTGTCTACAAAATCATTCTTCCTGAAGGACGCTATTTAGAAATGCACCACCGACATTCATTTCGACCAGGATACCATTCATATCTGCGTGTTTTCATGTTTATTCCACAAAATGTACCCAGCTGAGAAATGTGCTTAAGAAGATCTTAAACAAAGGGGCTTATGCCTCCTAGTTGGTTCAGTTACTACCATCCACGTATAGAAGTACTGTACCTGTCAGCAATTAATAAATGTTCGTTGTTTTGTGTGCAACATGATGTAGATAACAGTTAATCGGAATTATAAGTATTCATATGGGACTCGACATTTTATCTCTTATATACACGATGGAAGATTGCGAGCAAGTGATGTCAGATTGCCAAATATCGATTGGGATTTTTCATCTTTATGTGTCAAACTCCAGATTGTGTCATCCTTAGCTATCTTGAGCAAATTTTGTTCATCCCCACTGTCTCCGAGCGACTTTGCTCATCTGCACAGTCAATGACAAATGGTTTACAGACAGTCTCTCAGTCTCTTCCTTGCATGCGACGGTGACGGATTTAGAAGTTCCTATCGGCAGGACACTCCTTTTGGCGCGCCACAATTTATTCAGGGTGCGAAGCGACACTTATTGCTGAGGAAAAAATCGATGAAAAGCTGGAAGGCAGACAAATTGTCAAAAAAGGAGCAAACGAAAAAAGCACGTTTTCGAAATTTGATGTTATCCAATCCCGATGGAGGGCCGCCACTTCCTCCCCCCTCCCCATTGGACCCGTTCCTGATCGGCGACCAATTTCCCAGAATTGAATTTCGTCGGCGACCACCGAAAGGTTTTTTTGAGCCCTGGAGTTCGGGTTCAGGTGGTGGAAATGTCAGAGTGTGTATGATGTGATCACGCGGGCGGCGCCTGCGTGCGCTGGTTGTGACGCGTGTACCGTGACCCGACGGTCGGTCACATGCCCCGAGGGTTGGCCGGGTCAACTTCTGCCCTTTGCGCCTCGGTTGCGAGACAGTATGAACATCGACGGCATGCGTGCATCCTCTGTCCGTACCCATACTGGTTTGTAATATAAAACAGCGGTATGAAGTTCGTAAAGTCTTTAAGATCGACACCGTCTACAGATGCATATTTCAGCCGATTTCAGCCGATGTGATTTCAGGTGATTTATCTCCTTTAACGTTGAGAGGAACACTCATTACACTACGTGGTGTGCGAAAATCTAAAAGCATGAAGTCGCAAAACATGACGCCACAGCTCGGAGGACTGTTATGATCCTGTGCAGGTGAGCCTGACCTTAACCCGGTCTTTCCGGTCAGATCCTCACACCCCGTCTCGGAGGGTGGTTGATACAACCACGCCCTCTAATCTCCAAACTAAGCGTCGCACGAAAACGAAAGAGGTGTCGCAAGGCGCTCGACGAGTAGGGCTAGAAATCACCCACAAAGTTGTATCCCCAAAATGACGTCACTAGGGGGTCTATGTTTTGACAACTAACTTCATGTTTTTCGCTCTGGTTGTTCCTTTTCGGGGAGATTTGAAAAACAACACAATTTTGAAACTAGAGCAGGAAGGCGAAATCGACCATAGCCCTAAAATATTTGCCGACCCAATTTTTTTGTGAAATTTCAAAATTTTATGTTTCAATTTTCTTGAATTTTTATTTTTTTAATGGGTAGAGCGGATCGCAAAATGTTGTTTGACGTCAATTTGCTCTCATAAAATTGCTTACATTAGCCAGAATTATCGATTTTAGCCATAATGGTGAAGTATGGCTAATGTAAAACTAATGTCATAAAAAACTATAAAATCCAAAATTCCTCCAATGCTTTTTCTTTCCTCCCTAAGGATAAGCAAACGCTAAAAGTTTCATTAAAATATCTTCATCCGTTAAAGCGTGACCACTGGTTGAACTTTTCTGGAGGTGACCTCACTTGACCTGGACTAACTCGTTGACCCTAGACGACCTGACCTCAACGTTTACATACAACATGTCAAATTCATGTGGGAGACGGTATTCCAAATTTCGGCGCGCTATCTCTCGCCATTCTCTCACTATCCGCGGTAAACCTTATGGGGGCGCATATCACTCCCCCCCCTCCCCCACCCCCGAGACGGGGGTTAAAGGTGAGCACAACCTGATTAGTTGTTGCCTATAGATTGACCAGCATCGTGCTTCCGTGCCGTGCCACACGGTGACGTGCCACACTGTGCTGTGCCACACGGTGATGCGCCGCCGTCTGCTGTTTCCGATGGTCGTGGAAAAGAGCCGAGTTCGTCCATCAGGTAGTGAGTGTTGAGCGAAATCACCGTATTCTCCATATTCGATATTCTGTATTTTAATTCCTGGACATAAGTTGTTCGAAGTTTTGTCAACATATCCTATTTCGGTTTGTAATTACAAGATAAACAAAGAAATATAATAAAACTTGCATAGGTAGGTCATAGGTCATTGTATAGGTCATTGCATAGGTATATGCAATACCACGTTATTATTCCAATTTACAGCAAGGAACAATGTAAACGAAAACGCTCTTAAACGGGACGTCCAGAAACAGACGCAAAGAAACAAAATGGCGTGGTTCAACATCGGGGGGTCGGACGGTGTGAAATGTACGATAAATGTCATGCTCGAAAATTCGAAGCATCTCCTTCTTTTTCATGCCTGTATAGTTTGTCGATTCGAAAGAAGTTTTAATTTGACAACAGGACGTTACCCCCACACCCACACCCCTGCCCGCACCCGCACCCGCACCCGCACCTGCATCTGAGTACGCTCACGCGCACCCGGATGCGCACACGCATGTATGAGCCATCTTTTTGGAGGGGAAAACATGGCGGCTCCTGACATCTTCAAGTCAGGATACATTTTGATATGCTATATTCAACGCAAGCATTATATCTTTTAGGCAAAGTTTATCGAGTCGCACATTATGGAAATTACAACAATTACAGTAATTGCTCTGACCCGCTCTGATGGTTTGCTACAGTTGCGAAGTGGCTTCGCGAATCGTGTGTGCTGATTCAGCAGTTGCTGTGCTAGCCGTGTTTCTGGCCAATTAATATCCCGCTACAAGAAAGCACGATAACGGGAAAATCACCTTTCGGTTACGAAAGTGAAAACAGTTAAAGATGCGGAATACCCGAACGGAATCAGGGAGGCGATCATTAGCATGCCGATCGCCCGATATTTTTAATAGACCGCCATCGAGCGTACAAGAGTGCAGCATCTAATTGTGTAAGCACAAGCTTTAAACGCGCCCTGGAGGGACTCGGAAAATTACGTGCACAAGAGGGGGGCGGATTCTGCCCCCCACCCCCACATAAGATATCGGCTTCTATTAAAGCTAGAGTAACGAAATTCTCAGGGTGGATGGGTACGGCGGGGAACTCTATTGTGTGCAAATTTCATGACCTTAGGTCAATATCTTCAATGTCAAATAAGGTCACATGTCACAATTTGCTTGCTTTGCGTGGCTTGGCTTTTCATTGTTATAGATCGCTGTGATTGTGTTTAAGTGCTCCAAAGTGGACATCAATGATGTTTTGGGCATGACTACTGATGCAATACAGATGCTAGACCCGGCATTTGACCACGGGTCACTTAACAGCACTTTATCAGGTCATATAACAGCACTTTATCAGGTCAGTTACCTGTTCCAGCTAACGAAACCGGGTCGCCCGCCAGACTGCTCCGTTGGGCGGCTCGGCGCAATCGGCTTCGCGAAGAAAGGAGTGAAGTACATGAATGAGGAGTATGGAAACGCTTAGGTACACAATAACACAAACAGAAGTTTTCAGGATGAGTAAGGAGTAACATGCAAAATGACATCAATCGCATGACAGTCATTTGTATTTATGACAACATTCCAGTTGATAAAGTTCAGTTCCATTGACCTGTCATGAACTTGACCTGACTTGACCTCGGCCATATAATATGACCTTGCAACTATATAGCATAACAACAATATACATCAAACAAGTCGCTAGTGTTTCCAAGAACACTTCCATTTTGCCGATATACGGGAAGCGCATCAGGGTCGTTTTTTTGTGGTCTGACGCTACGAAATGTGTTGACTTTAACGAATTGTGACTCGAACAATTTTCGGCCGAGATTTCCGTTATGATTTAAACCACGTGCCGGACATTTCTCAGCAGGTCCGCAAAAATGGCGTATATTGGCAAGCGCAATCGGGAGTTATTTGCGAAAAACCGGAGGGGTGGGCGGATTTCGCCCCCCCCCCGCCCCTCCAGTGCGGGTGTTAAAAGCATCTGAGTTAAGGACAGTAGCAGTGGGCATGGGTAATTTAAGTGGGGTATGTTCATGCGTGACTGTAATGTCCAGATGATCCCCATTGTACTTGTGTACTGTATTTACTCGAGCGTATGAAAACCACTGTATATGTGTATGTGTTTTAATATATACAAAACAATACAACACGAAGAGGTACGTATTCGACCGGTCATTTCGCCGTGTATAAGATGCAATGATCAACGTCTGTTGCATAAAGTGGACAGGCTCTTATAAATTTGTACCAATTGTTTGTGGAACAGACACTGCCGAGTTACAAACTAATGCAACACGAATGGGTTGTCCAAGCGCTGTTGCAGACGGTCTTGTTTCTTTACAAATCGTCCACAGCTACCAACTCGAAGTGTGTGAATTGTTTGTGCAATGTCCTTCGTATTCTAGTCAGAATTATCATGTAACATTGCTCTTGATCAGAGCACAACATCGCAGATTTCATTTTCAGCCAGCTTCGAGATGCTCCATATGGCTTATGAAGGTGTTCGTATTTGAATCATGCACACCTGTCCAGGTCGTTTTCTCTTCTTCGATCATCCCCTCCTCGACGGCGGGCGAAATCAGCAGTGTCAGTTTCTCTCCGGACCATGCCCAGTCGTGGAAACTACATGCCATCGTTTCGGGAAATACATTGCTCTGTGTAGTGCTTAAGAGTCAGCGAAGCAGCCAAGTGAGTGCATACTCATTTGGCCACGTTTTCAACACTAGTGGCAGCTTGGCCAACTTCTTCACTGTAATCGTTATCTGACAGCTTTTTTCTCCTCACCCATAGCCATAGAGTCTGAGCAATCTTCACCCCCCGGATGTTGTTCTACATACTGGTCTTGCTCTCATCTGTGTTCGGCAACATCAGCGCCATCTGCTCTTCCCAGGTCTTGTTCTCCGTGCATACATGTTCTGGGGTAGCCAACCATCACCCACCCTGGGATAGCCAACATCAATCCTCTCTTCGCCTCCCCTCGGGGTGGATAGTCTAGGGGCAAGGTGCCAGTTTCCCCAACGAAAGGTTTTGGGTTCGAGTCTCACCCGCCGCCACCCTTCGCCTACGACCAACCGACGTGAGCGGCTGGCGAAGCCGTGCGACCCAGAACAGTCGACGCGTCGTGAAGCAGACAACCGCCACGCTCTTCTCCCGCCGCAGATTGTGTTCTACGCGTTGGTGTTGGTCGGCTCGCTGGTCGGCAACATCGGCGTGATCGTGATCGCCGCCACCAACGCGCAGCTGCGCTCCGCCATCAACGCCTACCTGGTGAACCTGGCCGTGGCCGACATCGGCATCGTGCTCTTCTGCATGTGGGTGCACCTGGTGATGCATCTCACCCATCCAGTCTTCATCCTCGGCGCCTTCTGGTGCAAGTGCAACGGCTTCGCCCAGAGTGAGTCGGGCCGCGTGTTGTGTGTGTTGTCGCCATTTTGCTGAATAATGCTAGTGTCACCGTAGCAGTGGACGCCACCGCTGCCACCAGCGTAGTGGATGAATGCCACCGCTGCCACCAGTACAGACGCTACCGCTGCCAACAGTGCACATACTATCACTGCCAGAAGTACGGATACCACCGCTTCCCACAGTACAGACACTACCGCTGCCAACAGTGCACATACTATTACTGCCAGAAGGACGGACACCACCGCTTCCCACAGTACAGACACTACCGCTGCCAACAGTGCACATATCATCACTGTCAGGAGTACGGACACCACCGCTGCCCACAATACAGACGCCACTGCTGTCAACAGTACAGACACCACCACTGTCAACAGTGCAGGCACCAACGCTGTCAACAGTACAGACGCCACTGCTGCCAACAGTACAGACACCACCACTGTCAACGGTACAGACATCACCTCTGCCAACGGTACATATACCACCGCTGTCAACAGTACAACACAACAGCTGCCAACGGTAGAGCCACCACCGCTGTCAACAGCACAGACACTACCGCTGTGAACGGCATGGACACCACCGCTGCCAACGGTACATATACCGCCGCTGCCAACGGTACAGACACCACCTCTGCCAACAGTACAGACACCACAGCTGTCAACAGTACAGACACCACCGCGGCCACCGATGTCTCCAGTGATGGCCCAGTGATGACCTACTCCAGTGTTGACCATGTCTCCAGTATTGACCTACTCCTCTTGCGCGCACACCATGTTGCCAGAGAGTTGTAACCGACGAAGCTACCTCTGTCCACGTTTTGGAGAGACCAGCTACCGTCACTTCTGCCCGCGAAACACGCGATGTGGACCATGGTAGGGCAGCGATGCCAAGCGCCACGACACTCCACCGAACGATTCCGGTGCTCTGCTGTTGTTGGCAACCGTATTCACGCGGATTGATCTTGTTTCCCCTTGCCCCTCTCCCACTGCGCTGTGGGGACGGCTAAAATCGCTATCCTGGAATAACTTAGTAGCCTATAGCCGCCAAGGAATGCAAGATATTCTGCTTATTGCACAACTCATGAAGAGTTGCGTGCATTATTTCTTGAGCGCCATATTCTCATGGCGGCTAGAATGCCAACCAAGCTAGAATGCCAACCAAGCACAGTGAGAGCTATTATCTGGTGGCCGGATCAGAAGAACACCACACTCGTTATCAGTTAGATTTGAGTTACACACTACACAGCCGGAAATAGGGCGACTTCCGAGGTGGTAAATTGAGCGGTGCAGCAAAAGTAATGACACAAAATGATGAAGAAGATCGAGGTGCAAGATGGCCTGGTTGCTGTACGATCTGTGAAAGGCGGACAATGATACATGTCGTGATCGTGGAAGTTGAGATGAATACTGCACGGACCTTAATGAATTCAACACCAGTTAATTCTCTGAGCTCTAAAGCATTCCAAATGTTCGGTTATGGGTCATTACCAACGCCAACCTTATTGATCTAGCCATCGTTATTCGTTGCAGTTGCTGACCGAAAACGAGTTCTAGGAAATGTAGGTCTCCCAAAGTGCATTTCCATGCCTAAATGAAGGCGCTGGTACCTTGATTTTCATCAACATTATAGCATGCCGAAAAACAAAAGTATTTCTCCATCACATTAATGCAATATCGCATGCGCTGCACGGACGGAAATTGGGGCGGCCTCCGCGAAGTGATCAGCACTGCCTAATCAGAAAACAAGACGTAAGACGTAAGACGTAAGAAGGCAGCATGGCAGCGAACTGAAGCGGTGTGGCTGAGTTGGCAGCGCTGTCTGCAGCAGCGGGCAGCCACAGCTGCACGTCCGGTCGGCCGCACAAGATGGCCGCCGCAGGCTGCTCCAGTCGCGAAATCGTCTGTTTGCGGATAAAATCGGCACGCTTGGAACAACCCGTCCTGTTTCTTTTACATCTCGTTTCTTGTCCCCATGCGATATACAAATGGCGGCCCGTGGCCGATGTCTTCTGACGTCACGTTCTCGTCAGCTGATGCGAAGGTAGTGCGCAGAGTTCTGCGTTGAGTGAGCTAAGAGATTGACTGGTGCAAAATTGCTTCGCAAGGTACCAATGAGGCAATGGACATTGACGCACCTTCGCCATCCTTGGTTCCAGGGAGACTCCTCTGATGTATAGGAGTGCCTCTTGCTACCAGTGCAGTGATGTCCACTGCACTGATGGCAGCTGTGGTGTCCACTACACTGGTTGCAGCTGTTGTGTCTGCTACACTGGTGGCAGCTGTGATGTCTGCTACACTGGTGGCAGCTGTGATGTCTGCTACACTGGTGGCAGCTGTGATGTCTGCTACACTGGTGGCGGCTGTGATGTCTGCTACATTGGTGACAGCTGTGATGTCTGCTACATTGGTAGCAGCTGCTGTCTGCTACACTGGTGGCAACTATGCCCACGCTGTCCGATCGCAGCTTTCTCACGTAATACGCAGTGGTAGCCTATTGCGGCCACATTTCCGATCTTGACGACCCGTGTGACCCGTGTGCTCCGTGTGACCCGGGTGACCCGGCAGTGACCTTTCTGACGGCGTCGGTGCTGACGTTGACGGCGATCGCGTGCGACCGGTTCTCGGCGGTGTTGTTCCCGCTGCGGACACGCCGCGTCAGGGGCGTGCACAGGTCGTCGGTGGTGATCGCACTGATCTGGTGCGTGTCGGTGGTGGTGGCGCTGCCGCTGGTGCTCTACCGCGACCTGGTCATCCCCGGCCGTCCAGGTCGCAGTGAAGGTCGACCGGTTCTCGGCGGTGTTGTTCCCGCTGCGGACACGTCGCGTCAGGGGCGGCCAAAGGTCGTGGGGGGTGATCGCACTTGATCTGGTGCGTGTCGGTGTGGTGGCGCTGCCGCTGGTGCTCTACCGCGACCTGGTCACCGTCCAGGTCAGTGCGGCGCCGCTCCAGGTCGCAGTGAAGGTCGACCGGTTCTCGGCGGTGTTGTTCCCGCTGCGGACACGTCGCGTCAGGGGCGTGCACAGGTCGTCGGTGGTGATCGCACTGATCTGGTGCGTGTCGGTGGTGGTGGCGCTGCCGCTGGTGCTCTACCGCGACCTGGTCACCGTCCAGGTCAGTGCGGCGCCGCTCCAGGTCGCAGTGAAGGTCGGCGTCAACGTGGTGACGGTTAAGATCAGGGTGAAGGTCAAGGTCAATGTGGTGATCTTCCAGTTCAGGATGAAAGTCATGGTCAGTGTGGTAGCGCTAAGCGCCGAGCTGAATATTAAGTTACGTGAAATGACGATCAAGGTCACCATGGGCAGGTTCCTGGTCAGTATGGTGAGGTTCCAGGTCAGAAAGTGCATCGATTTCAGTGTGGTTAGTGTCAAGGTGAGAATGGAAGTCCATGTCAATCTGGCGGCCGTCCTGGTCACGCTGAACATCAAGTTCGGTGTGGTGATAGGCAGGGTCAAGGTCAGTGTAATGACGATTAATATTGGGCTGAAAATAAAGGTCAATATGGTGTGATCAGAGTTAAATGCAGTGTGATGGCAGTGAAGGCAGAGTGGTGGAAAGCGTTTTGTGAAGTTTTGCGAAACTGTGTGTGTAGGCTGCCTGTTGCCACGTGCACTCTTAGTTGTCCATGTAATTCGACTTTTCAAACTTAAACATGCCGCTTTAGATTTCCAAATGCGATAACGACATGACATTTCTGGTGTTTGCTTAGGTTCACGTTCAGAGGTTCATATCTTAACACGCGCACTGGAGGGGGGGGGGCGAAATCCGCCCACCCCTCCGTTTTTTCGCAAATATCTGCAAATTTGACCGGTCGATATACGCGATTTTCGGTGTACCTGCTTAGAAATGAACGGCGCGTCGTTTAAAGTAAGAAAAATGGAAATCGGCGGGAAAAGTTTCAAATTAGAGGCCGCTAAAGTCAAAAAATGTTATAGCGCCAGACCACAAAAATCGGCGCTGATGCGCTTCCAGTATACTGACAAAAGGGAAGTGTTCTAGGCAACACTAGCGACTTGTTTGATGCATATTGATATGCTGTATAGTTTCAAGGTCATGTTAGGTCACCAATGTCAAGTCAGGTCAAGTTCATGACAGGTTAATGGAACCAAACTTGATCAACTGGAATGTTGCCATAAATGCACTACTAGTTGTCATTTGTACTGTTTGTCATTGCGTTTCCATACTTTATTCATGTATTTCACTCCCTTCTTCACGAAGCCGATTGCTCCGAGCTGCCCGACGGAGCAGTCGGGCGGGCGGCCGGTTCCGGTAACTGGAACAGGTAACTGACCTGATAAAGTGGTGCTATATAGGTGACCTGAGGTCAAATGTTGGATCTAGCATCTGCATTGCATCATTAGTAATGTCCAAAACATCATTGATGCCCATTTTTGAGCATTTAAACACAATCACAGCGATCCATAACGATGACAAGCCAAGCCACGCAAAACCGGGAAAATTTGCCAATCTGACCTCATTTGACCTTGAAGATATCGACCTAAGGTCACGAAAATTGCACATAATAGAGTTCACTACCGTGCCCATCCACCCTGCGAATTTCGTTCCTCCAGCTTTACTAGGAGCCGAGATCTTAGGGGGGGCGGAATCCGCCCACCCCCCCTCCAGTGTGCGTAATTATCAGAGGCCCTCCAGGGCGCGTGTTAACATCTAGATCTAGGATCTAGGGTGTAGATCTCGGTATTAGTAAGTTACTTTGTATGAGTCTTGCTGAGCGCCTCGGAAGCTACCCAGGGATGTTATATGGCTTTGGCTTTGGCTTTGGCTTTGGCCTTTTACCAATGGCTTTTTACCCACCCAGGGGAGGCAATATACCAGAGCACTGGGAAAATCCCACCGCCCCGCCCAGTGGGGCAGGTTCTGTGCGTACCCTAGCTTGGTGCGAGTTAGGCAACCTGAATTTCTAAAGCAAGATAATTAATTGCACCACACATTTCAAGGACATTCACCTACTAGGCGTGAGTACACCTGGAGAACTGTTGCGAATTATCCCACCCCCGTTGTATGGGGTCACTTTACGCCCCCTAAGGCTTGTCATGGAAAAAAACGACGACGCGCAGCGACGCAATCATTTTCATGCATCATCCATCTTTTCAACCATTTCAATTTTGTCCAATACAAATAAATCTTTTTCCCATATCATCAAAGAGAATCACCTCCAAAGTCGTTTGAAGATCGAAAACCCATGAACGAATCGATAATCCACAAAAAAAGATATAGGAATGAAACTTTCTACTTGAGTGCAATTCGTCGGTGCTCCAAACATGTTTATTTCGGATTTCTGGTTCAGGTCAGGTCAATGATATACTGTGACGGCCAGTTTTGGCCCATTATGGGACTAGTCTCCCATTTTTGCGACATTCATGTTCTTCTAACATCATTTTTCCATTGATATCCATGAAGAAGGATACGGAGAAGTTCCTTTTACAATTTGCTTGTACATCGTCAAGTCAGCGCCACCAATCGGCAGACGGGAGAAACTATAGGCAGAGCGGCCCGACATTGTCATAAATTCAACAAGACCCAGAAACCATGCAATAAATGTAATACAAAAAAAGTCGCAGCACTGCGTTGTAATGCCATGAATTCGGTGAACGTTAAGCTTAGTTGCGATCATTTTGTTCAAAAATTAGCTTCGGGATTTGGACCCCCAAAATAATGCCGTCATTGACCTATTCACGAATTTGTAATTGTTTTCCGCGATATCAAGACAGCGGGTCACGAATCTAAAAAAAAGTCGCAGCACTGCCTTATAATATCATGAATTCGGCGACCATTAAGCTCAGTTGCGGTCATTCTTTTTTTTTAATCGGTACGGGATTTGGACCCCCAAAACAATGCCGTCATTGATCAATCCACGAAATTGTAATTGCTTGCCGCACTATCAAGAAAACGGGCCACGAATCTAAAAAAGTCGCCGCACTGCATTATAATGTCATGAATTCGGCGAACGTTAAGCTTAGTTGCGATCATCTTGTTGACAAATTCGCTTCGGGATTTGGACTCCCAAAATAATGTCGTCATTGATCCATCCACGAATTTATCATTGTTTGCCGCGATATCAAGCAAACGGGCCACGGATCTCAAAAAGTCGCAGCACCGCTTTATAATATCATGAATTCGGCGAACATTAGGTTCAGTTGCGGTCAGGTTGTTTAAAAATTCGATTCGGGATTGGACCCCAAAAGATGCCGCCATTGATGCGATTTGCAACATCAGTGGATTGACGACGTGCTGCTTTCAATCCAAAAACGGCGACACAAATTTTCACACAAGGACATCCGGAATACGATAGTAAGGAAAAACATCTGAGGTTGATTACCCCAGTAAGGCACTTTTACAACAAAAAAACTATCAATTTGATCTCATAATCGATAACTAGCGACCCTGGCGGCGGTCCTAGTCGTGGGTTCCGCATCCACGAATTTATAATTGTTTGCCGCAATATCAGATAAACGGGCGAGGAATTTTCAAAAGTGGCAGCACTGTGCTATAATGCCATGAATTCGACGAACGTTAAGCTCAGTTGCGATCATGGAAAATTATGTTCGTTATTTGGACCCAAAAAAATAAGGCCACCAGTGACCTATGCACGAATTTTAGTTGTTTGCCGCATTATCAACACAACAGGCGATGAATGTCCACAAATCGAGGAACAACGCTGTAATATAACTTTGGCGTTGGGAACCATTAACATTCAGGGTATGGTTCCTCGCCCCGCCATATTATGAATGGCGGGCGGTCGGCGAATAGCCGCTGGCCGCGGGCGTCGCCGCCGCGCCGGCGGCCCGCCGTCTATGGTGGAAAGTAGTTCCAGAAAACAATATGCAAAATAACAATATCGCTGTAAGTAGCCATGAAAATGATGTCTGAAGGCAAGCCAACTTTCATAAATGCACTACGCATCATATTTTATGGAGACAGTCTCATATATTGTAGCTATATTCTTCGCGCACACACTAGTGAGCATCTGGGCGCGCTTGTGGTGGGCGCATATTTCAGAGTTCTTGAATGGCATCAAGAACCTACCTGTTTTCTTTCTTTACTGGAGATCTCACCGATGTCCTCATTAACATTGCGTCTGACGCCTAACCAAATGATGTCAGGGTTCATTGTTCTGCCTAAATTACCGAAATACGCAGATACAAAATGTTTTTTTTAAACATCCTATTTCTTACAATCCGCAATTTCGGTTTTACAAAGTATCTAAACATAAAGAGTAATACCATTTTCGGACCCCATTTCTCGAGGTCGTTCCCATGGTATCCCGTTCTTTTCCGGGTTACGTTTAGATTGAAAATTAGAAACGGGGTAGTTAAACAACCCCTCCCCCTGTCTGAGACAGGGTGTGAGGATCCCATCGGAAGGTTGTGTCGTTCATACAGCGTGCTGTTGCTGTTCAACAAGCCGATGTTGGTGTGGTGTTCCAGTGGAAGAACATGCTGGAGGTGACGTGTCAGGAACCGTGGCCAGTGACCTGGCAGTATGACGTCACTTCCGAACAGTGCATTCGCAGTCACAAGCACAAGATCGCCTACTACACCATGGTGAGAGCAACGCAGCGTGCTGCTGTCCGGCTAAAGAGGAATAATGGACCGAACTACGTACTCGGAACAATTTTGTCATGTTAGCTTTCACGATTTTGGTATTGAAAGGCAGTGCCAAACCTCTCACTCAGCAGCTGATGCTGCAAAACCTCTCCGCATTGCTGCTATGTTCGCCACTGCGGGTGCAGGGGACGCCAATATATTCGCAGCCTTGCCCACAGGACAATTGCCGCTGGGATGTGTGTAATGCAGGGTAGGTCGTGTAATGCAGGGTAGGTCGTGTAATGCAGGGTAGGTCGTGTAATGCAGGGTAGGTCGTGTAATGCAGGGTAGGTCGCATGGCACCGATGGCCATTGAATGGCAAACCGTAAGGTAAAGCGCGAGCGTGGGGTAAGGCATGGCCAGGGAGGAGCGGGTACGGTGCGGTAAGGTGAGATCAAGTGATAAAGTGATAAGGTAAGTGGTAAGTCCAGGGTTACATGGATCCTATGCCAATCATGGCCACATTCTTGATATATTTTCCAAGTGTCACCAGGCCTGGATGTGTTATATAGATATATTCTCCAAATGTCTCGATATACTGAACTATTGCAGTGACATGGTCAAATTCTTGATATATTTTCCAAGTGTCACCAGGCCTGGGTGTTGCAGTGACATTCGGCGGACCTAATAACGATTCTCTTCGACTTCCCAAGCTTGCTTCGCGTCAACACCTATACGCAGAGACTGTCCGATCTTGTCATCGATCCTCGCTATGCCTGGCAATCTCGCAATGCGCTTCAGAGCTGCACAGCCCATGCTGACGCTCGTCAGCGTCATCTGGCTTCACAATCTGGGTGACAGGCGGAGGGGGAGACGTGGCTGGCAGGCTGGAGGGTCACAACACAAGGCACCGAGGCACAGCACGGATTTGATATCCGTACGGATGTCCGTTTGGTAGGCGGAGACGATTGGATCTATGTTGAACAAAGTAAGCGGATGCAAATTGGATACGCAATGAGATTCCCAAGTTTGGCCATGAAAATTAGCTTTATGTGAATTATGTGGTTTCCTTCTGTTTTCTAAATACACCGTCCCTCACAATGCACTGTTCTCGTTCGCTGTTGACGGTCTGTGATGAAAAGTGCATTGCAAATGTGAAGCCTTGAATCAATTAAAGAAACTACTTTGTAATAATCATACTTGCCAACAGTGACAAAGTCAAACATATCAACGTATTTACATGGAGCTGAAGTCATTCCACTGTGCCCCCAAATGCCAACCAGCATCTCACCTTTCTGTAGCTCAGTTCACTGCAACCACATTGCTACGCATAGCATGTGCAGGTATTATTCATCACCGCATTCAGCAGGCTACATTCCACCTGCTACTACATTCGTACCAGGGTAGGCAAGGTATCGATGTGGGATTTCCATCAGCCCCCCTGTTTATCAGCGTAAATGCAGTAGGTAATGGTAGTTGGAATACTACAAGTTAGCGACACGTTGCATATGCACGTTGCATACGTATGCACGTTGCATACATACGTTGCAAGTTAGTGAGATATTTAGAACAATATTACCTCAAGGTAATGGCACAACTATTTTAACGTGGGTCAGTGTAGATGTTCCTAGTCCAAGTGCAATATTTGTTCATCGGAACGAAGATGGGAGGTGAAATACTCCATGGCAGCTGGTATGTGATAAAGTATGAATGCTGCACCACATTACTGCCGCATGGGTCAATGTGAGAAATAAAAACGGCTCACTTACGATCCGATGAGACAAAAGAACCCGGATTGGGCCGTATGCAGTACAGGTACTATACTTGAGGAAAACAGCATCTTCGCTTCACTGGTAATGAATGTATACATAAATTAAGATGTTGCAATTAGTCGAAGCATGACGCAAAAAAGCGCTGGCAGAAGTGCGTATGAAGAGAACGATACATGAGGACAGAGATGGTAGTGCCGATGTCGGTTACTTGAGGTGTGTTTTAGTTATCAGAGCGGGTACCTGTACACACTGGGTAACATTTGCATGGACCATAGTATGCTTTCGGAAATGTTTTTTTTTGTAACCTGAAAAGCAAAATTATAGGTATGCCAATATGTTTCCAAAGTACAGTGTGCTCTCACATGAGCATCACAATGCAGTGGGAAGCTCGATGATGCTATGGTTATGTTGGGGACTTCGATTTATAATTCCGCACTATTGAAAAAAAAATGCATTCTGAGGAAAAGTAACTTTTACTATCCCAAACCGATAAAAAAAATCCAGTGGAGATATAGCATGCAAGAATGGAAGATATTATCATTTGTAATCGGGGTTCTCTAATTCCTTAGGTTGGGTGCAAATCGATACCTGACACGGGTTTGCTTGCATCGCTTCCAGTGCCTTTTCAACATCCTCCTACCAAGCTAGTCGTCAATTATGTGCGATATGATAATTCAGGATGCATCCAGTTTTTGTTTCCTGTAGATATTACATTCCAAAAATGTTTGTTTCCATAAAAATCGATATTACATTCCAGAAAAAATGTTTCCAAAAAATGTTCCAAAAATCTGCCCCAAAATATTTGTCTAAGTGGTAAGTACATCCAATTTATATTTTTCCCTCATCTCTGACATTTTACTTACATCGGACACCTAACCCAAGATGAATTTGACAACACTGTAATATCCAGGCGTCTGAAAACAACGAAAAGAGGAACCGCCCCACTATCTTATTTCCATGCCGTCGATTTTGCGCTTTGGTGAATTCCTTCGACATACTTTTCGCATATTACAATTTAAATATTCGCCATAACTTGCTTACATTCTGCATGTTACTGACGGTCTAGTTCCAATGTATTACTGCAACCAATCACGTTATGGATGTATAACATTTTTGGAAGCGAATCGGATAGCGAGTGGAAGTATGTCCCTCGGACAGGGATGACGATGCGGATTGGATTGGTCCACGTGGATGCTGATTTGAGCGGAGCTGAATATTTCCATCCGTGTTTTTCTCTACAAGTCACGCACGATTCCAGCTGACCACGTTCAAAAGCATTCATGTTTTTTCCACAAGGCCTCGATTCTCACAACGTGACGCATTTGCATGTCGAGAGATCACTCGTTCCACAGTGTGGCGCTCCCACCACCGAACCTTTGTTATTGTTTCACTTCAAAGTTCCACCTCTCGTTGTATGTGCTCTGCCACCGAGTAGGCAGGGGCGCGGATATCGATAATTGGGGCCGGAGGGACAGCAGCCTCCGATTCCTGACGAGATTAGCAAGGACCCAATGTGTGTTGCATGGGAAAAATGACTTAAAATGTCTCTGGACCTTTCAGTCAGTTCCCTTGTCGCTGCGGGTGGACGAGAGATTCTGCAAGTGTTGACTAGCGTCGGTGACAGTGGCGGCGTGCCCATTAGGGCGCTTTCGGCACTGCCTGACCTGGTTTTAGCGATAAGATGTTTTTTATGACTTGTATGTTTTTTTCCAGTATCCCATTCAAAAATGCATCACCGCGAATTCTGCCCTTGAACCATTCCAATTATTTACTCGGTTACATTAACCAATTGACTGTTCATAGCTATGCACATCGCTGTTGCATTTAGCAGCGGCGATCCTTAACCGAGCAGGCAGCCCATCCCAGCACGCCACGAGAGCCTGGGCACAATCTGTACTGTCGAAGCCTTCTCCCATACGCGATGGGTATCAGGTGCTATTGCGTTTTGCTTTGTGGGCACCTGATTGGCTTACACAGGCTACAAATAAGTCCAACGTCGGCTAGCACTATGCTGCCTGAGCTGAAGTTCATTCCGGGTACGGACTCTTTCATGCGTCAATTAACATTAGATTAGGTTTTGTTTGATCCTATGACATGATTCAATGATTGATGTCCTTCAGTTTTCCGATTTTAATGGATTGTTTTCATGCATTCTCTTATTAATTTAAGCATTATTTTTACTCACGTCGCTAAGGCTAAGTTAGCTGTTCCCACAAGAGACCAGAGAACCGGTATTCTGCTGCATTTCTTTAGTCTGGCTCAGCGCGTGCTGAGATTAAGTTAGTCATCTAATTTCACACGCGAATGTTAGCTTGTCCAGTTGAATTTGCTGCATAATAAGTGACGTAAGCATTGCGGATTTCCTTGTAGGTGTTCCTTTCGCCAGCAGAACGTGATGCGAAAAGCGCACAATAGCTATACCGGGAGCTCCGAAATCAGGTGGATTATAGAGGCGCATCGTAATACGTTTATGGCAGACATTGTGTTACGATTACTGTCAGTTCTGACTTGGAGCCAAAGTAAGGCTCTAATAAACGGTGTTTGGTGGTAGTGGCTGGCCATAACCCTGCCCAATTTCATGTAACTTGAGGGTCTTGCCAACGGATCTAACCAACGGTTCTATTTCGTATTTGTGTCATTTCATCCTTATCGATATTTTCGTCGATAGGCTGAGCCAGGACAAGTGCGCATTCAGCCAATCTGTTTCGGGGGCCAACTTCCGAAAAACAGAAAAAATGTCCCCCATATTTACTCTCAATCCTGCGCGGTATAGACAATTTTTCGATGCAAAAAGTAGTTGAGCGTGGCGAGGGAAGGGCAGGGGGACCTGCGTGGTCGTATCAGTACACGAATATTATCCTTCCGTTTGGAGAACCAAATGACATGTCTTCAGCCTTTGAGAGCCATGGCTCGCTCCCCTTGTCCCTTGGATCCGCCACCGAGCTAGAGGCGACGAAGTCTCGCTTGGTGGGGGGGGGGGGATGGGGATAGCACTAGTTGTTCGCTCATTATTTACCAGCAACACCATATGGGTAATGCTAAAATTCACATATTTTTGGAGAACTGTCCCCCTTCTTGGCGGCTGAGCGGTCAGTGAGGGGTCGGTGGAATTTGCCCCTGCCCGCAGCTGCGGGACTGGGACTGGGAGTGCAGTCCCTGCCCTCAACTACGGGACTGGGACTGGGAGTACAGTCCCTGTCCACAGCTGCGGGACTGGGACTGGGAGTACAGTCCCTGCCCTCAACTACGGGACTGGGACTGGGAGTACAGTTCCTACCCGCAGCTGCGGGACTGGGACTGGGACTGGGACTGGGACTGGGACTGGGAGTACAGTCCCTGTCCACAGCTGCGGGACTGGGACTGGGAGTACAGTCCCTGCCCTCAACTACGGGACTGGGACTGGGAGTACAGTCCCTGCCCTCAGCTGCGGGACTGGGACTGGGAGTACAGTCCCTGTCCACAGCTGCGGGACTGGGACTGGGAGTACAGTCCCTACCCGCAGCTGCGGGACTGGGACTGGGACTGGGACTGGGAGTACAGTCCCTGCCCTCAACTACGGGACTGGGACTGGGAGTACAGTCCCTACCCGCAGCTGCGGGACTGGGACTGGGACTGGGACTGGGACTGGGAGTACAGTCCCTGCCCTCAACTACGGGACTGGGACTGGGAGTACAGTTCCTACCCGCAGCTGCGGGACTGGGACTGGGACTGGGAGTACAGTCCCTGTCCACAGCTGCGGGACTGGGACTGGGAGTACAGTCCCTGTCCACAGCTGCGGGACTGGGACTGGGAGTACAGTCCCTGCCCTCAACTACGGGACTGGGACTGGGAGTACAGTCCCTGTCCACAGCTGCGGGACTGGGACTGGGACTGGGAGTACAGACCCTGCCCTCAACTACGGGACTGGGACTGGGAGTACAGTCCCTACCCACAGCTGCGGGACTGGGACGGGAGTATCTGGGACTGGGACTGGGACTGGGACTGGGAGTACAGTCCCTGTCCACAGCTGCGGGACTGGGACTGGGAGTACAGTCCCTGCCCTCAACTACGGGACTGGGACTGGGAGTACAGTCCCTGTCCACAGCTGCGGGACTGGGACTGGGACTGGGACTGGGACTGGGAGTACAGTCCCTGCCCTCAACTACGGGACTGGGACTGGGGGTACAGTCCCTGTCCACAGCTGCGGGACTGGGACCGGGAGTACAGTCCCTGTCCACAGCTGCGGGACTGGGACTGGGACTGGGAGTACAGTCCCTGTCCACAGCTGCGGGACTGGGACCGGGAGTACAGTCCCTGTCCACAGCTGTGGGACTGGGACTGGGACTGGGAGTACAGTCCCTGTCCACAGCTGCGGGACTGGGACTGGGAGTACAGTCCCTGCCCTCAACTACGGGACTGGGACTGGGAGTACAGTCCCTGTCCACAGCTGCGGGACTGGGACCGGGAGTACAGTCCCTGTCCACAGCTGTGGGACTGGGACTGGGACTGGGAGTACAGTCCCTGTCCACAGCTGCGGGACTGGGACTGGGAGTACAGTCCCTGTCCACAGCTGCGGGACTGGGACTGGGACTGGGACTGGGAGTACAGTCCCTGTTCACAGCTGGGACTGGGACTGGGACTGGGAGTACAGTCCCTGCCCTCAACTACGGGACTGGGACTGGGAGTACAGTCCCTGTCCACAGCTGCGGGACTGGGACTGGGACTGGGACTGGGACTGGGAGTACAGTCCCTGCCCACAGCTGTGGGACTGGAGCTGGGACTGGGAGTACAGTCCCTGCCCTCAACTACGGGGCTGGGACTGGGAGTACAGTCCCTACCCGCAGCTGCGGGACTGGGACTGGGACTGGGACTGGGACTGGGAGTACAGTCCCTGTCCACAGCTGCGGGACTGGGACCGGGAGTACAGTCCCTACCCGCAGCTGCGGGACTGGGACTGGGACTGGGACTGGGACTGGGAGTACAGTCCCTGTCCACAGCTGCGGGACTGGGACCGGGAGTACAGTCCCTGCCCTCAACTACGGGACTGGGACTGGGAGTACAGTCCCTGTCCACAGCTGCGGGACTGGGACCGGGAGTACAGTCCCTGTCCGCAGCTGTGGGACTGGGACTGGCCGGCTTGCGCCGCGGCATGGTGGGAGGGCGCTGATTAAGCTCGGAGCACCAAAGTGTGGGCGAGGCAATTTCGGCCCGTCTGCTTTTTATGGCAGACAGGCTAAGTGCCGCGCCTGACGGCAGCGACGCCTGGCGTCGCCCGAGGGGCCCTCGGACTGACATCTGGCTTATAGCCAAGGTGGCCCTGAACCGGTCACTGCCTAAGTTAAATTCCGTACATCACCTTTCAAGTAGCAAGTTTTGTTCCCAAGAAGAACTGATGCGATCTTTGCAATATGTTTAGTTTCTGACCTCGTCACCTGCCCGTGTGCCATGCTGTGCCGGCATATACGTTGATAATGCATGTTTATAAAACGAATTTTGCCTGGCCTAGCTGGACGACCTACGCTTGCTGATAAAAACGTTATTGCCAAACGTTCCGCTGCTTAATTATGACGTTGTGGTCAGTGACTTGAGATGATCGCGGAATACGCTCTTCGTGTGAAGAGTACCCAATGGTAATTTGGAGTGCCGATGTAAAATGTGGTGTTAATTTGTACCTCTAGAAAATGGAACTGGAAATGTTTAATCATGCACATAAGCACAACATACATATGTATATATATATATATATATATATCTATATATATATATATATATATATATATATATATATATATATATATATATATATATATATATATATATAATCATCCACACCGTCAGTACAGCTATGTGCCAAGCCCGATTCAAGCCTTGGCGCCGCCACTGGTCGATGAGCAGTCGAAAATGAATCTGGAAACACGGCCTGTTCGTCGTACCGTCCCCGACTGTTGTCTCGGCTGTCCTGGATCCAACCTCATGGTCGGTTCGCCGCGCGTCGTTTTGGCCACCGTACGCCACGAGTCGTCCCACTGTGCCCGCAGGTGACGCTGGCCCTCTTCTTCGCGCCCATCGCGATCATGAGCGTGACGTACGCCACGAGTCGACCCACTGTGCGCCCGCAGGTGACGCTGGCCCTCTTCTTCGCGCCCATCGCGATCATGAGCGTGACGTACGCCACGAGTCGTCCCACTGTGCCCGCAGGTGACGCTGGCCCTCTTCTTCGCGCCCATTGCGATCATGAGCGTGACGTACGCGCTGATCGTGTGGCGGCTCTGGGTATCGCCGATGCCAAACTTTGGCGGCGCGTCTCGCGTGCACTCCCAGCACAACGCCAAGAAAAAGGTGAGCGGGACTGCGAGAAGACAAGATTTACCACCAGGGCCAGACCACAGGGTGAGAGTACGAGTGTATGTGCTCTGGCTGTTGCTGTATGTGCTGTTGCATGACAAGACTCGTGTGAAGTGGGGTGATGTGGGGTGATGATTGAGGACTGCATCAAACGGGGAAGTGATGGTCAACTTAATTATGTGAACCAATCCTCATGTTGGAGAATTAAGTGGAAGGACTACATATTTGTGACAATGTCTGTGTTTTTTTTTCAACCATGTATCATGACAATGTCTGTGTGACAATGTCTGTGACAATGTCTGTGAATTTTGTGAAAAATTAAAATTTTTTTTGTGTAATTTTTGAAAATTTTTTTTTTTTTAAATTTTTTAAATTTTTTAAAATTTTTTTTTTGGAAATTTTGAAAATTTTTTATTTTGAAAAAATTTTTTTTTTTTTTTTTAAAAAAAAATCATGGTTTTAAGATCACGTTTAGTCTAGGTGACGTAGACAGTGATGGTGAAGGCTAAGTTGGGCCGATGGCTCGCACGATCCCGTGATATTCTAGCTTTCTAGCTGACCTCGTCTTACCACGATAGCAGATCGCCTGCAGCCGGTGTTTTCTATATTGAATAATTTAGTCCGAATTCTTGCTGGGTGGCTTTATGAACCAGGGTTCTATTACTAAGCAGAGCTTATTGCGTGGATCCTGGACCCACCACCCGATCGGTGAATTCCAATTCAACGGCGGAATTTTGACCGGAAGTTAAACGTGCCGTCAATGCACCGACACGGCCACCCCGGTAGGTCGTTCCCGGCCTTATCGGACCAGTTGCCACCTGGCTCTCAGCCAGCGCGCGAAGCGATTCGATGCCAGCGCGCGAAGCGATTCGGACCCTGTCCTGCCAGTGCAGGGGAAACCAGTGCAGGCCGGTGCTCTAACCAACTGAGCTACCCGGGGCGGCGTGTGTTGGACGTGGCCACGTGATTATGGGCAGCGCAGCGCAGCCAGCATCGTCCAGAGCTGGTCTATACAAACTTGGCGACCAGACATGATGAGCAGATGCGCAGCTCCATTCCCGAGGCAGCTCTGTATCCGTACCGTACCGTGCCGTACCGTACCGTGCCGTACCGTACCGTGCCGTGCCGTGCCGTACCGTACCGTACCGTACCGTACCGTACCGTACCGTACCGTACATGTCACCGTGCCGTACCGTACCGTTCCGTGCCGTACCGTACCGTACCGTACCGTACTTGCACCGTGCCGTACCGTACCGTGCCGTGCCGTACCGTACCGTACCGTACCGTACCGTACCGTACCGTACCGTACCGTACCGTACCGTACCGTACGGTGCCGTACCGTACCGTACCGTGCCGTACCGTACCGTGCCGTGCCGTACCGTACCGTACCGTACCGTACCGTACCATGCTGCACCGTGCCGTACCGTACCGTACCGTACCGTACCGTACCGTGCCGTACCGTACCGTACCGTACCGTACCGTACCGTACCGTACCGTACCGTACCGTACCGTACCGTACCGTACCGTACCGTACCGTACCGTACCGTACCGTACCGTACCGTACCGTGCCGTACCGTACCGTACCGTACCGTACCGTACCGTACCGTACCGTACCGTACCGTACCGTACCATGCTGCACCGTGCCGTACCGTACCGTGCCGTGCCGTGCCGTACCGTACCGTACCGTACCGTACCGTACCGTATCGTACCGTACCGTATCGTACCGTACCGTACCGTACCGTACCGTACCGTACCGTACCGTACCGTACCGTACCGTACCGTACCGTACCGTACCGTACCGTACCGTACCGTACCGTACCGTACCGTACCGTACCGTACCGTACCGTACCGTACCGTACCGTACCGTACCGTACCGTGACGTACCACATGGACGGCCGCAGGCCGGTGGCATGGAATGTTGACCTGACAGGTCACTGGGTCGCCGACCCACTCACTGCTGAACAGTCCCTCTGCCTCTCCGAGCGCTGGCCACCTTCGTCAAGAGTAGCCGTAGTCAAGAGTCGAGAGTTCCGACTGCTTTTCTTGTCTCTGAGTAGCTGACTAAGCTTGGCTACGCAGCGTCGCCAATATCTCACTCAGACTGGTCCCCGGCAAGGAGCAGCGACAGGTGAGACTCGAACCCACAACCTTTCGGTTGGGAGACGAACGTCACACCCCCTTAAGAGCAACTACGGTTACATACGGAATATCAAGGTCCGAACATACGTGAAGAATGACTGCCCCGGATATCTGTATTGACGTCGGTGTTAGGGGACATGTCGCCTCGCCGCTGGTGCGGTCAGTATCACAGGGCGGTCAGTATCACATGGCGGTCAGTATCACAGGGCGGTCAGTATCACATGGCGGTCAGTATCACAGGGCGGTCAGTATCACATGGCGCGGTCAGTATCACATGGCGCGGTCAGTATCACAGGGCGGTCAGTATCACATGGCGGTCGTATCCATGGCGGTGTTCCGTCGATCGTCCTGGCGGTCGTATCGGGCGGTGTTGGGGGCCGGGGCGGTCAGTATCACATGGCGGTCAGTATCACAGGGCGGTCAGTATCACATGGCGGTCAGTATCACAGGGCGGTCAGTATCACAGGGCGGTCATTATCACAGGGCGGTCAGTATCACATGGCGGTCAGTATCACAGGGCGGTCAGTATCGCCTGGCGTGATCAGTATCACCCGATGCATGCTGCCGCCCTCACGGCCGGGACGACGGACGTGCTACTCAGTCCGACACCGCCCGACCGACGAGGGGCACCCAGCACGCGAACCGTTCACACCCAGAGTACATTAACCCATTAACGCCCGGTGTCCTTGTATGAGGACAGCAACATTTCCAGCATATTTCGGAAATCTGGTCAGTCGTAAACTGACCAAGCGCTTGGAAAAGTGATCACAAGGCATCTGCGAACCTCGTGGTGACGCCAGGCGGGCTAGAGACAGTGGCCGGATAGAGACAGTGGCCGGCTAGAGACAGTGGCCGGATAGAGACAGTGGCCGGCTAGAGACAGTGGCCGGCTAGAGACAGTGGCCGGCTAGAGACAGTGGCCGGCTAGAGACAGTGGCCGGCCAGAGACAGTGGCCGGTGGGACATGGTCGGTCAGAGGCAGTGGCTGGTCGTGAAGCGCCCCTAATGAAGCTTTACACTGGTGAAATATCCTTCATATATAGTAAGTGCACAGTGTAAGTGAAGGGAAATGCCAATGAAACGAGTCATATGTGCGTTTCACTTATGCAACGAATTGTGTCTTCCATTCCCATGGGTTGCTTTTGTGCCCAGTGACTTGGTTCGTCGTGCTTTAGTACCTGAACGTGTGTGGCATTTCATTAGGTTTCACAGGATACAGCTACTGCAGGAGGTACTTTCTGGCGTTTAAGTGTCCTTTACCTTTACGAAATTGGAAGGCATTCCGAGCCGGAGTTCTTCTCATGGGCATCGGAGCCGATCCTGGCATCGCAGCCGGTCCTGACATCGCAGCCGGTCCTGGCATCGCAGCCGGTCCTGACATCGGAGGTTGGGTTGGCAGGTTGGGAGGTTGAGCTTTCAAATTTGGATGCCATTTTGGATGTTGGGCCAGTGCATGACCCGTGCTCCTGGAGACCCCGGCGACGGGATGTGTTCTACGCAGTTGGACTCTCGTCGAGAGTCTCGACAGACCGAGCACCTACCCTCCGCCTCCCAGGGAAGAGTAGCCGCCTCCTTGCGAAGGGTAGGTGCCATGACGTCGATCCATGCCCTCGGGCGGTGTTCTCGCGACCTCCGGACCACGGCTGACGGCAAAGTGTGGCCACTTGGAGAGTGTGACACCACATCGTTTGCGTATCATTCTTAACGATATAATTTAAGTATCAGGTCGTGTCATGTCACCACTCTGTCACACCATTGCATCATTCGTGGTTTATAGCGTTTTGCCGATGTCGTCGTGTCCTGTTGTTTTATCGCAGTTCGTGGAACTAGATGATCTGCATGTCATTTTAGATGCCATAGACCAATCAATTACACCGGTGATGTATCTAGCGTGAAACAAGGTCATTGGCTTCAGCTGACTTTGACAGACCATGCTTAAAAAACGCATTCTATAATATTTTGAATGCATTCGAATTCAACGTATGCATAGGGCCTGCATTCGAATTCAACGTACATCTTGAGTTTTCGAATCTCCAAAAATTGTTCATTGCGATTCATTTTAAGCCATTCTATATCATACTTGGTGTGAGCTGACGACGGTTTGCCTGATCCTGTTGATGGCGTTGCCGATCTTGTTGCTGGCGTTGCCTGACCGGAATAGACGAGGGTGCAGGTGGGCAGCCCGTCGGAAGCTCGGCACCTCGCCGTTGACTATGCGGCAGGCAGAGCTGATGCCAGCAGCTTCGACGTTGGTTTCCGGTCGATGATCACATTTGCTTCTTGCTCGATGTTCGTCTCCGGCCGATGATCACATTTGCTTCGGGTGGTAGCATCAACACATTATCGACGAGTTCCGTTCCGGTGCAGCAAAGTAGCGCGCGCCAGCCGACCAGATACGAGCGCCGACAGCATCACGAGCCCAGTGTTGATTCGATCACAGTGTGGCCGAGAAAGTGCACGGAAGTGACGAGCTCAGACGAGCTCAGACGAGCTCAGACGAAGCTGAGGTGAGCGCTCCGCACGACGTCGGCACCCTGGCGGCGTCGCACCAGGCTTCCCACCAAGTTTCATCGCCTTCAAGTGCAACTGAGCCGTCGGGTTCCGGCAGCTGCGTGGCCAGCCTTGTCTGGCACCGACATGAGCTGTTTGCACTTAAAGCCCACCTTGTCGTGTGAGATCACCACAGCAAATACTTAAGCACAGCTCGCCAGGAAGCATTGCACATCATCTGCTGGCCGTGAGCCAGGCTGCCAGTCTCTACTGTGACGCTGCGAGAAGGAAGGAACGCCGAGGAGCCAGCAGACTGAGCTTTGAAGTGCGGCGGTGTGATATGGCGGCAAAATGTCACAGACGGCTGAGCGTCCACGTCAAACGAGTCGAATTGCTGGTAAAACCGCATACCGACGTCTGCATATGTGGACGATCACCTGTAGTGCCGCAAATTCCGCAGGTGTTGCCACCAAAAGGAGAAGTTGGTGGTGCGAAGTGCTCACGTTTTTGGCATTAGTTTCAGTTCAGAGGCAGCTAATGTTACAGTTTTGCAGCTTTACGCCGGGTGTATAATGACTGCTATGCATGCACTTACTACACCATCCATTCCTGGCCACATATAATGCATCGGTGAATGGTGGACGCCAACAACACTCCAAGAATACTAAAGACCAACATCTAAGTGGAATCGAGTGTGTGTGTGGGGGCGGGGGAGGGGTGTTTGTTTCCCCTGAATATCGTAAATATTGTGCACTGGTAACGTAGGTGCGGCGAATTTAGTTTTTCCTAAAGGTGTAGAACTTTACCCATCTAATACATTTTCAGTGAAGCTAGACACAAAATGATTATCAACGTGTAAGTTTGTATCTTTTAGAAACTCTGAGTAGTCAGACAGGAACAGTGCGGTGGTTCATGCTTCATTGTTCTCGATTTTCATAATTCGATTGTCACGTACATAGGTACAGCCAAGGGCCGCCCCCCCCCCCCCTAGGAAGCAAAAAAAAATGTACACTAGATCAAACCAAAACTTTCTGACTTCCACCACGGAAAACGAGAAACCTTCGGCGCGCGGAACGCGCCCATCGCGGGCCCTGCTTCATCAATTTGTATTGATCCCCCCGTTAAGAAAATCCTGGCTGCCCCCTTGTCATGTATCATGTATTGATCTTCGCATCATGCTCTGATTGAAAACAAATGACAGACGAATGAAACACGTGTCCTCGACGCTTTAATAGCATTCAACTATTTCGTGCTGCATCCATGTGCCAAGGTAGAGGATGCTCTAGAACTGGAGAAAGTAGCCGCTGATCGATATTACTGTTATTTTGGCATGAGGTGCCTGGCCATGAGGTGGGGCGCAGCGTACCCCACCTCCTGCACCGGCATCCCCGCATGGATAATATCCACTCTGTTGTCGGCATTCGGCGCCATATTGGCTGGGAGAACCAATCCAGATAAATGGGTCAAATAGTACCTCTTTGTTATCGTCTCGACGAGCTGAGTCGGTTGAAATAGGGCAATATGGTCGAAAAATCGATAGCTTAGAAAATAGAAGTAGTTTTATATCTCCCATCAGTGGACATCTGGCCAATTTGTAGTCCCACATCTACTTTTAGAAAAAGTGAAAGTATGGCACATTTGCTGTTTTCACAGCTTCCTCATTCGGACATATAAATACTACTTTGCAATTTCAATGCTAAAACCGCAAAAGGTAAGCCTGAAGCACAACCACGCATTAGAAAACATTCAGACTCGACTTGGGTTTCACTTCAACATCGCTTCATCAGGACAAGTACGGCCCTCTAAAGCACTACCTGTACGTAAAGCTCTAGGTTCCTATTCGCAGTTACAGAAATCCGAAGCCTTACTTCTTGGTAAGGCTTCGGATTTCTGTAACTGCGTATTCATGCGACTATTTCGCTTTCAAGAAATAATCCCATGAATACTATACTACCCACCTATAATTGAGCGTCACACCCTCTTTTTCTGGCGACTGCGATATCCCCCTAAACATCCCAAAAATACTCCACCATTTTCCCATCTCCTGCCTGAGTGCAATTGCAATTTGAGTTCCTTTCCATGCTTATTTTATCCAATATTGGTTAAATTTTCCTCTGATTGTCCCTCTTACTATTCCCTCAACATGTTCCTATTTCTTTTTCAGATTTTGTGTCATGGTTCCAAAGACCAGGGGTGATTCCGCTGGTCTTTCCGACTTCATTGGGCCCAGCAAGAGTTTTATTCCCAGTGAGCTTCCCACCAAGCGGGCAGTTTTGCAGTATGGACTTCTTTTGCGAGAGCGAAACGTCAGTCTGAAGAGATACACAGTTGGTGATATGGCAAGGGATGTAGCAGAAGTGTCACAGATGTGGTCTAGAGTAAACCCTCCTTTCAAGCCTCCTGTTGTAACCGGCACACGAGCCATGGCGGCACGGATAGAAAGGCTTTGGCGAAAGGTGAATGACGTTGTGTGGAAGAAGATAAGCGACCCAGCTGAGGTGCAGAGTATTGAGGCAGACTTGGATCAACTGTTCGATGTCGCGGCGTGTAAATGCACGATCATGAGTTGCTCAGATTACAACTGTGCCGGTTGTGGCGACAAGGCACACGTCCTTTGCGAGTGCGAGAGGTCAAAGAAGATTCCGAGAAATGAGTTGTGCTTCATCAAGGCTCAGCGTGAAATGCGCGGTGAAGTATCCTCGATGCAGATGTCTTCTGTCGATGTGCGGGAAACAAAAAAGATCGCAGAAAGAACGAGGAGGAAGGAAAAGGTGGAGTCGGGTCAGAAGAAGAGGAAAGTGTGCGAAGAAGCGGCCGGCTGTTCTTCCACCAACGACACGAACGAAGGTCTGCAAGAGGAAGAAGAACCATCACCCATTGATGATGATGAAGAGTATTCGTCGTTTCTGCCTCAGAAGCACGCGAGAAACACGGTCAAGATTGATCAGACAGCAGTGGCCAGCATCCGATACGGTGTGTCTGCACGAGCCACTGCGGCCATAGCGAGCGCTGCGCTGATGGATTATGGTGTCATAACAAAGGACGACACAAAGTTGGCGATAGACGCAAAAAAGGTTCAGAGGGCACGGGATCGAATAATGAGTAAGCTGAGCGAGGAAGCTGTACAGATCACGATGGAGAAAGAGGTGCTCTGTGTATTCTTTGATGGTCGTAAGGATACCACGCGGGTCCTCCTCGAAGCTGAAGGAGGTACCAAAAGCTTTCCATCTCTCATCAAGGAAGAGCACTGCTCTGTAACAGAAGAACCAGGTGGCTCCTATTTGTACCACTTCACTCCCGCGATAGCGTCAGCAGCCGTATCCGCAGCGGAACAGATCGCCACCAGCCTGGTGGACTGGATGGTAGAGCACAGCGTCGACCAGACCTTGGTCGCCATCGGCGGTGACAGCACGAACGTGAATACAGGCTGACGTGGGGGTACAATGCACTATGTGCATTGTATTTCTGCTATGTGGAGCAGAAATTGGGGAGGAAGCTCATATGGCTTGTTTGTTTCTTACACACGAACGAGCTGCCTTTGCGGCACCTAATAACGGCTCTGGATGGACCTACCGTGCCGGACAGCGGCTCCAGTGGCCCCTTGGGCAAGGCATTGCCGAACGTGACTGACCTCCCTATAACAGACTTAGAAAAAGTGATCACAGAGGAGGAGCTGGTGTCTCTACCACCAGATGTGGCAAATGACCTCAGCCATGATCAAAGCTACGGCTACCAGATGTGCCGAACGATACAGCAGGGGTGTGTCCCTGTCGATCTGGCTCTGATGGAGATCGGACGGCTGGATTACAGCCGGTGGCTCACTACGGCCAACTCAATGCTGAGGCTGTACGTGTCAGATCATGGCCTGGGAGACACTGCATGCAAAAACCTCCGGCGTATCGTTGAATTCATTGTGGGGGTTTACTATCCGATGTGGTTTCGCGCGAAGGTGCAGCACAACTGGCTGGATGGGCCGCGGCATGTGCTGCGCCAGCTGCAGCTCACTCGGCTGCAGCATGGGGAAGTCGTGAGCATCGTGATGCCGTACCTCCACTCCAGTGCCTGGTATGCTCACAGCGAAATGGTGCTCCAGACACTTCTCTGTAGCGATGACAGAGCAGAGCGTCAGTTCGCTGTTGAACGTATCAGGTGCATCCGCGGCAAAAATGAGCGTGGAGACCCCAGCGTTCGTCCCATGGGAGCTCCGAGACTAAATGAGACCGCGGAGAGTCTGCAGGAGTTGATATCCTGGGACGGCGCCTTCGAACCGGCCCTCACGTGCCACACGCCAAGCTCCGAACTTGATGGCTATGTGGACATGCCAATGTCAGTTCCACAGTTTACCGTGCACGGTCAGTCAGTTGAACGATGCGTGAAACAGGTGCCGCTAGCTGCAAAAAAAAAACGTGTACGGAAGGAGAGGAGGGACGGCTACATTCGGGCTGGCAACATGCACCGGCAGCTTTTGCCCGAGCTAACAACTAAGAGGGACGTGGAGAATATGCTAAAACGACTGTGAGTTCCATGAAAGATAGAACTTGGGTGCTCTATGCCGTCCAGTCAGTTGTGCTCCGCACCTTCGCGCGATGTTTGCCTTGGATATACCAGTGTTCATTGATTGATGTCCGACATGTGTTCCTTTGGGAAAAAATAGGCATCCATGGTCCCATGGTGATCACGGCGAATTTCAATAATCACGGCGAATTTTAATCATTTTTATCACCAACGTATCTGATTTTCGTCTGAACGTTATGTGGAAAGGCTATCTGAATGTCTCAACATGCAACGAATAGGTAGGTATTTGGCATGTGATGCACATGCGTACATCAATCATGCTGCTATGTAGTTCAAACAGCGAATAAATAGGAAGCTTTGTCTATATTTTTATGCCCAGTGAGTGATGCTGAAGTGTTCAAATGAGTAAGTGCAGAAACCGCGGCTGCATCATGATTTGTACTTGTTTAAACATCAGAGTTTCTTGTATGCCCCGAAATGGATATTTGCTGGTGTATTAGAAGACATAAGATAGCCAATATTTTCTTGGCTATCGATTTTTCAACAATACTTCGTCGTTTCAATCAACTCAGCTCGTCGAGACGATCAAAAAGAGGTACTATTTGACCCACTTATCTGGATTGGTTCTCACAGCCAATATGGCGCCGAATGCCGAAAACAGTCTGTTCCAAACGCATTTTGAGAAAAAATGCCGATTGCCCAGCGATCTAATTTTTATGCCAAATTGTTAGGCACATATCAAAGCAAGATAAAAACAGTAGCCGTTCTTGATAACACCACTTTGAAAATTATCGACACAGGCTAATGTATATCCAGTGGCGATTCGGCATTGGAACTGTTCGTCACGTTGACTGCTATAAACATCTTGGCGTCGCCGATCCCATGCACTGCTATAAACATCTTGGCGTCGCCGATCCCATGCACCGTTTGGAGGCGCGCCATTGACCCCGTTTACATGAGCAGGTCAGAGCAGGTCAGAGCAGGTCAGCCGTAAACGGAAATTATCGATCCGTTCGATTCGCAAAAGTTTCGATCGCGCGGCCCGTTTACAAGAGCAAGGCAGCCACCTAATCTGATTTTTGCGATTTAACGGCTGACGCAATGTGGTTAAAAGTTCCGAATATTTGGCACATTTTTTGCGCTTCTGACGCACCTGCTTCGAACAACGGAGTACACAGGCACAAGGTATCATCAATGATCCACGTAGTTAGAAGTTGTTGGGCAGAGATATAGGGAATCTGTGAATTCGAAGGACTCACGCAGCCGATGACACGTTATCGCTGACAACATAGCCCTTTTTTCTTCGTGAATCAAATGGTGCATTGTTTTCAGGCCCGACTATGTTCTATAGTATAGGTCCCAGGCCATGTAATGGTGCATTGTTCCAGACGGCCTTGTTCCAGACTGTGCAGTAGTCCAATAGACAGGGTAAATTAGATTCACAACCCAATCCAAGAAATAAATCAGCAAACCCCAAATGCTGTAACAAATCCGCAAGTTGAACACACCGCCACAAGGTAAAACTCACGGTTGGGGCGCGCACTAATAACGTGACGTCTCAGCGCCGCTTTTAGCGGTCACGTGTCTGATTTTTGTGTTTCATAACTAGGTTTGCAATTATAATTAAAATCAAGATGATTACTTTTCATAATTACCCTAAATTGCTCAAAACTTAGCAGAGAATGGCTTCAAGAAGTGTCATGCAACCGTACCGTGCAACCGTACCGTTATTTGTTCATGATTGGCGGTTATCGAAATCTTCCACCGACCGAAGCGTAAATTTACGTTAAGCTTTTCGCATGTTTGCTAGGCAAAAGCCCGTTTATGCTGCCATGCTTATAGCTAGGTTTCTGAGGCTAGGTTTCTGAGGCTGGAACGAGGAACAAGCCTGGCGTAACTAGATACTGGGGAGACCAAACCCGGGCTGGAAAAGTGTCCACTACCGTGCTTGAGAAGATCATTAAAAGCCGTTTTAAAATCTGAGTCGTGAATAACTTTAATTGCATGACAACATGTGTCACATTCTCATTGCGTTTCCGACGGGCATACAGGCACACGCACGGATCTAGATGAACAAGTAAGGCGAGTTTATCGTGAACATTTGTGCAATGAAGTGAAATTTGTGGTCACTCTCCACTCGTAGCTCTCTGTACCCAATGCTCACATTTGCCTTAAGTTTCAGATCTGAGACGTATGTTGCGGTGTTGTTCAGTAAGCTGGCGACGACCAGATGTCAATGCTGCGCTGGCAGCACTCTGGCTTCTGGAAATCGCCCCACATCAATCAACTGCTGACACATTGACATGCTCCAATGGAATCGCATCGTAAAGCATGCTAAATAATCGCAGCGAATCGAGTCATATTTCACTGGCGAGCCGCCTTCGTCACGGACAGCATTCCAAATCAGCTCGACTCTGACGCTTGCAATCGCTTCGTAAGTGATCAGCTGTTAAAGAGCCGCGGTATGTGCCGCTGAAAATTTATGACTACGCGCAAGACGGCTTCCGCGAGTGCTATTAGTATATTTAGTTTCATGCGAGTCGGCCAAGTTCGGTAGCGCTGATGACTCCCCGAGATCCCGGTGGACGGACCTAAGTGGGTCCCCTGTGGCGAGATGTGATGGATGACGCAGTGTGTCACTGTCTTGCCTCACGTGCACGACGCAGTTTTAAACTAGTCAGACTGCGACGACTGCGACCCGGGACAAGCGGCAGGCGGCAGGCGGCAGGCGGCAGGCGGCAGGCGGCAGGCGGCAGGCGGCAGGCGGCAGGGGGCAGGCGGCAGGCGGCAGGCGGCAGGCGGCAGGCGGCAGGCGGCAGGCGGCAGGCGGCAGGCGGCAGGCGGCAGGCGGCAGGCGGCAGGGGGCAGGCGGCAGGCGGCAGGCGGCAGGCGGCAGGCGGCAGGCGGCAGGCGGCAGGCGGCAGGCGGCAGGCGGCAGGCGGCAGGCGGCAGGCGGCAGGCGGCAGGGGGCAGGCGGCAGGCGGCAGGCGGCAGGCGGCAGGCGGCTGGCGGCAGGCGGCAGGCGGCAGGCGGCAGGCGGCAGGCGGCAGGCGGCAGGCGGCAGGCGGCAGGCGGCAGGCGGCAGGCGGCAGGCGGCAGGCGGCAGGCGGCAGGCGGCAGGCGGCAGGCGGCAGGCGGCAGGCGGCAGGCGACAGGCGGCAGGCGGCAGGCGGCAGGCGGCAGGCGACAGGCGGCAGGCGGCAGGTGGCAGGGGGCAGGGGGCAGGGGGCAGGCGGCAGGCGACAGGCGACAGGCGGCAGGTGGCAGGGGGCAGGGGGCAGGTGGCGGGCGGCAGGCGGCAGACCGAGAGTTGTGCGTCAACCAAGGTGCTTTGTCGAGCCGCGTGGCCGGAGGAGCCCCGGCCACAACAGTCGGTGCTATTTACTGGAGCCAGCTATGTGTCGCCATGCACGCTCTCTGCTGGCTGACACCTGCGCAGCCAATAAATCTGCAGCAATGTCACCTTGGACAGCATTCAATAGCTCTGTGGGAAAAAGCAGCGCTTCCCTGCATAATCAAAGACATTGTTGTTTGTTCCTAAATAAGTTGAACTGCTTACCTGCACTGGAAGCATCATTCATACTTCAGGAAATTTCACCACTACAGGCACCACTACAGGCACCACTACAGGCACCACTACAGGCACCAATACAGGCACAACTACAGGCACGACAGGCACCACTACAGGCACAACTACAGGCACCACTACAGGCACGACAGGCACCACTACAGGCACCACTACAGGCACAATCGACACCACTGCAGGCACTATTGCACACTATTACACACTATTACACACTATACAGGCACTATTACCGGTACTATTACAGGCACTATTACAGGCACCACAGCCTGCACGACTACAGACACACTTCAATCACCACCACTACAGGCACCACCACAGGCACCACTACAGGCACCGCCACAGGCACCACTACAGGCACCACAGATACTACTACAGACACTATTACAGGCACCACCACAGGCACCACTACAGGCACCACAGGCACTACAGGTACCATAGACGCCACAGGCATCACAGGCATCAAAGGCACTACAGATACCACAGGTACCACAAAGGTACCACAGGCACCACAAAGGTACCACAGGCACCACAGGCACCACAGGCACCGCAGGCACCACAGATACCACAGACATGCCAACTGGGGTTTGGTGAATTTGCTGGAATTCCCTGCGTATGCGTGCCAAGCCAGGCTATATATCGCCCAAGCCAGGCTATATATCGCCCAAGCCAGGCTATATATCGCCCAAGCCAGGCTATATATCGCCCAAGCCAGGCTATATATCGCCCAAGCCAGGCTATATATCGCCCAAGCCAGGCTATATATCGCCCAAGCCAGGCTATATATCGCCCAAGCCAGGCCAGGCTATATATCGCCCTAAAAGCCAGGCTATATATCGCCCAAGCCAGGCTATATATCGCCCAAAGCCAGGCTATATATCCCGCCCTATATAGCCCAGGCTATATATCGCCCAAGCCAGGCTATATATCGCCCAAGCCGCAGGCTATATATCGCCCAAGCCAGGCTATATATCGCCCAAGCCAGGCTATATATCGCCCAAGCCAGGCTATATATCGCCCAAGCCAGGCTATATATCGCCCTTTCAGCCTATCAACATTGCATCCATGCCTCCCCCGGGGAGGTATGGATGCAATGAAATGGTCCGGGGAGGCTCACCGGATCATTCACTGGTCATGCACTAGGATATATTTTTATGAATTGCACCCGTTAAATATCACGTGAATCGGGTGTAGCAGCACACCCACCTTGATGATAGCAGCAGACAAGCTGAGAGTGCCTCCAAAGATGTGTTCAAGCTGTCATGGACTACAACAATACGCTGTGAATTTCCAATTGTGTTCCTTCATGCCATTTGCGCCATAATGCACAATTATTGTGACGTATGCAACTTTGAAAAGTCGCCCAAAATTTTACTCCTGGAGACGCCAACCATGTTCTGGAGCATTGCCATACTTAAGTACATCGGGTCTCACCAACGAAATAAACACCCGGATGTCGCGCGTCACCTTTCCGTTTCACATAGTAGGGAATACATCAAAGCTTGACATTACTTTAACGCTATTACAGAAAAGTTCCACTCGGTCACGAAATAGGGCTGAGGGAGGGGCATAGTTCCCCATCCCTTAAAATCTTGCAAACTACCCGGTCAATTTCCGGGCGTGAAACGAAATTCGATTTCTGGGGTGGTAATCTGCAAGTCTATGGGTACAGTTTTGACATTTTTACCAAAGGCGAATACGGGAACGAAAATTGAATTGGAAAATTGTCCCAACCCAACTGCTAGTTTGTTTGGTAATGTTTGGTAATGTTTGGTAATGTTTGGTAATGTTTGGTTATGTTTGGTAATGTTTGGTAATGTTTGGTAATGTTTGATAATGTTTGGTAATGTTTGGTAATGTTTGGTAATGTTTGGTAATGTTTGGTACTGTTTGGTAATGTGTCAAATCTCACCGGGTGCAATTGGGCGTACTAGCCTCTTAGTTTGTGATGAAATGACGTCCTATGGTGTTGTCTCATGGCCCGATCACGATCCTGAGGTTTGTGAACTGCAATAATCAGCCATTAATTATTAATGGCAACGTCACAAATATGATGGCATAAACCTCTCTCACTTTTGTACAAATAGCGTAGCATTAAACGTAATGCGAACTTTTCGATCTGAAAACAGTTTTGTGTAGGCTCTGGTAACTTATGGACGAAAATAATTGACCGACATGATCTAGAAATTAGTTGTCTTAAATATGCAACATAGTGCACTGAACACTATATGCCCTCCGATTTTGCTTCAGGCTCGATATGAGTAGTATGTGTAAAATATTAACCCCGATACACCAATACAATTTGTGGGCACTAACTCGCAACCTTGCGGCAAACAGCACTGAATCCGTCCGGGTGGGGCGGCACGCTGACTGACCTAGCTAACCTAGCGTCCGGGTGGGGCGGCACGCTGACTGACCTGACGCGGGTGGGGCGGCACGCTGACTGACCTGACGGCCGGGTGGCGGCACGCTTACTGACCTGACGGCCGGGTGGGGCGGCACGCTGACGACCTGACGTCTGGGTGGGGGCCGCTGACTGACCTGACTGACCTGGCGGCCGGGTGGGGCGGCACGCTGACTGACCTGACGGCCGGGTGGGGCGGCACGCTGACTGACCTGACGGCCGGGTGGGGCGGCACGCTGACTGACCTGACGTCTGGGTGGGGCGGACGCTGACCTGACGGCCGGGTGGGGCGGCACGCTGACTGACCTGACGGCCGGGTGGGGCGGCACGCTGACTGACCTGACTGACCTGGCGGCCGGGTGGGGCGGCACGCTGACTGACCTGACTGACCTGACGGCCGGGTGGGGCGGCACGCTGACTGACCTGACTGACCTGACGTCTGGGTGGGGCGGCACGCTGACTGACCTGACTGACCTGACGGCCGGGTGGGGCGGCACGCTGACTGACCTGACGTCTGGGTGGCGGCCGCTGACTGACCTGACTGACCTGGCGGCTGGGTGGGGCGGCACGCTGACTGACCTGACTGGCGGGACCTGGCGGCCGGGTGGGGCGGACGCTCTGACTGATGACCTGCGGCCGGTGGGGGGCACGCTACTGACCTGACGGCCGGGTGGGGCGGCCGCTGACTGACCTGACGGCCGGGTGGGGTGGCACGCTGACTGACCTGACTGACCTGGCGGCCGGGTCGGCTCCGCCCCACCCGGCTGACCACGGTCCACCTGTTTACTTGGCCTCGTGTCCACCCGGCTGACCACGGTCCACCTGTTTACTTGGCCTCGTGTCCAGCCGGCTATTACGGACGCTGCCAAACATGGATGGCGAAACAGCACAGGATTTATACGGATAGCTTGGCTGGCGTCTGATTGCTCGTTGTTTTCCGACTATTTCCGACCCGCATTGGAGCTGGCCCCAGTGCGGCTCCGCCCCCTGTCGGTCGTCTGGGCCGTCAGTGTAGCAGTGTGTGCGACCACGGAGAGTGCAGATCAACACGGAATTACAATTCACGTAGGAATCGGTATTAATTACGGCTTGTGAAGACGCGTCAATTAGTCTGGTGATACTAGGGCATGTGAAGACGCTAGGCGCGTCAATTAGTCTGGTGAGACTAGGGCTTGTGGAGACGCGAGGCGCGTCAATTAGTCTGGTGAGACTAGGGCTTGTGAAGACGCGAGGCGCGTCAATTAGTCTGGTGAGAGTAGGGCTTGTGAAGATGCGAGGCACGTCAATTAGTCGGGTGAGACTGGGGCTTGTGAAGATGCGAGGCACGTCAATTAGTCTGGTGAGACTGGGGCTTGTGAAGATGCGAGGCGCGTCAATTAGTCGGGTGAGACTGGGGCATGTGAAGACGCGAGGCGCGTCAATTAGTCTGGTGAGACTGGGGCTTGTGAAGACGCGAGACGCGTCAATTAGTCTGGTGAGAGTAGGGCTTGTGAATACGCCCCTCCCTGTCGTCGACAAACCACGATCTCACTGGTGTCAAGAAGGCAACGCCTTCCCTGACAGACGGGGTAGATAGCCAGACAACGAGCACCGGCGCGAACTGTTCGGAAATGGCACGCGAATTGTCCCAACGGGTGGCGAAATTCCGCCACCGCAAAAGGATATAACACTCGCAGATATCTGGGGGGCAGATATCTGCCCCCTCCCCCTGCGGTTTTCCTAATTTGCCGCCATACTAAACGGGTTAGCAAGACCAAACCTCGTATGGCTGCTCATTAGTCTTTTCCGCATATCCTCAGAAATGTTTGACCCTAGGTCATATCAAGTCAGGTCGCCAGGTCAGGCGAAGTGACCCAACATCCCTCGGAGTCTTGGTGGCATCACTTCCACAATAATTGGGCGATTGATTTCAAACTTATAACACGTCATGATCTCATCAGGGACTATAATGTATATCTCGTTTTTTTCATAGCATTGACCTGAGGTCAGGTCGCGGCCATGGCTTCCCCCATTATAGGCCTATGGTAAAATATACAAATGTTTCCTGGTTACATATTTGATCTCGGAATGACCTCACAACGGTTATGGCGTGTAGTTGGAAGCTATTCTCAATGTTACCACTGACATTTTTGCTCAGTGACCTCACCAAGGTCATCTGAGGTCACCGGAGATTACTAGCACATTTCTGCGCATTATATCGCACTGCATTGAGCTAGAAGGCTGAAATTATCGTCATTGTGCTTATATCGCCAAGACGTGTCGATTTATACATTACATGACCTCCCTAGGCTACCTCATGACCTTGACCTGAGGTCATAGTTTCGGATTTGACCTGACCTTAAATCACACAGCGTATTGGCGATAGCACATTTCAGGAGCTGTCGAATAGCATTCGCCGTTTGTTTCTATCTGTTACAGGTCCTGAGGTATGTGTCAATATCTGAGGGTCCCACCCGATCTGGTCGAATTTGACCTATGATGACCCAGTGACATAAATATTGACCTGAGCGAAACATTATCGCAATACTTTCGATAGAGCTTGTCACCATCTATCCAACGTCCTTTTCCGTTTGTCGCTATCTAGCATAGTTCTGGAGATCTTAGGGAGGGCAGACATCTGCCCCCTCCGGACCGGCGAAGATTGCGCGGACCGCCGGACGTGCGAATGATAAGTGAGTTCCTAGTTTCCATACTTAAAAATGTGAGTGTTTATGAGCTTCGCGTAGTTCATTCTGTGACAGTGGTCATAAGCTTCGCGTAGTTCAATTTATGATAGTGGCTATGAGCTCCACGTAGTTCATTCTGTGGCAGTGGTTATGAGCTCCACGTAGTTCATTATGTGGCAGTGGATATGAGCTCCACGTAGTTCATGGTGTAACAGTGATTATGAATTTCACGTAGTTCATGGTGTGACAGTGATTATGAATTTCACGTAGTTCATTGTGTGAGAGTGGACATGAACTTCACGTACCGGGTACAATTACTGAAGCGTCTTCCTCGAGAGCGGTTGATATGCTATGACAGTGGTGGGAATTGGCGCCGCTATGGGAGTGCACCCATCCCCTCCCGTCACACGCATATTCCACTGTGGGTGCAGTTGCTTTAACTGTGCGGAAGTACCTAAGCAGACATCCGGATCAGGATTATTGTACAGACCCGGAATGTCCTGAATAAATCATGCTTTTCACGCTCAAGGGTAGGAAAGCACACGATGACGGAGTCGTCGAATACGACGCGGTTTGAGGGTTAGGCTGTGGATGAAATCCTCCTCCCAGAGACGTCTGAAGCTGATATGTCTGGAAACAAGTAACTTCCATGATTCGTGTAAGCTTTGTGTAGCTCTCCGGTGTCAGCTCGCGAAGGTGGCAGGACAGGGTCATTTTAAACCAAACTTAGATAAAACATCCCCATCGGTGGTCTTGCTCGGGTTTGAGCTGATGTGATCTTGAACTGCTTCACACATGCCACGTATTCCCTCAGCTAGCAAATACAATGAGCAGTACGGTTAGCGTTGGTTGGGCATATCCGACAACACAACACATAACTGTACCGCGAAACAAATGTCGCTAATACTCAAATTGGAGCCGCTATACTTGACTTGTGATGTGCATCACACAGCCACCGCCTGATCCTGTAGATAGTTATCCTACCTGGTTTCGAATGCAATTTTGTGAAAATAGACGCGATACCTCCGCTTATCGACGACTATTCTCGAATGGTGTCTGCTGTGCTCCCTGCTTCCTGTTGTTGACCCACGTAAAATATGAGAAGTTGTCCCGCGCGCCCAATAGAGCCCGGTGAAGCCGAGCTCCAGTGCCCCCAGGTCGCTCGTAATTCATACCTCGCGGCAGACGGCCTCGTCGAGTTCCTGTCGCGCAAGACAGAACGGACGGTTTTGGACAGCGACCGGCCGCCGCCGCGGCCCCTATAAGGGGAGGTGGAGAGGTAAAGGGAGAAGGAGGAGCTCGTTGCGATACGTGAGGCACTGCAGCAGGTGGACAGCCTGTCACCAGAAGCACAGGCCAAGATCAAGGATATCCGCCTGTGCACCGACTGCCGGTTCGGTCTGCGGGGTCTGATCCAGGGGCAGCACGCCCAGACGGAGCAGCTGGCCATGGACATATGGCGCCTGCTCTACCGCGTGTCGGACAGAGGGCGGCACGTCACCTTCAGTGGGTGCCAGGCCACGCGGGGCTGGACGGAAACAAGGCGGCGGATCACATAGCCAACAGGGCAGCCGTGGAGGCCGACCAGACTGCCGTGCCCCTGAACCTCTCCAACCCCCGCGCGGTCATCAAGGCCGAGACCAAGCAGCGGTCCGCCGCGCGAGCAGCAGCCCACCCCCACCTGCAGGCGACCCCAGGTCATGATCATTGGTCGGTTGGGGTCGGACGGCACCAGTGTGCGCACGGCCATCACGGGGCAACATGTCGATGGTGCCTTTGTCATTTAGTCTGCCACACATCGGACGGTGCCACACATCGGACGGTGCCACACATCAGACGGTGCCACACATCGGACGATGACATCGGACGGTGCCACACATCAGACGGTGCCACACATCGGACGGTGCCACACATCGGACGGTGCCACACATCGGACGGTGCCCACATCAGACGGTGCCACACATCGGACGGTGCCACACATCGGACGGTGCCACACATCGGACGGTGCCACACATCGGACGGTGCCACACATCGGACGGTGCCACACATCGGACGGTGCCACACATCGGACGGTGCCACACATCGGACGGTGCCACACATCGGACGGTGCCACACATCGGACGGTGCCACACATCAGACGGTGCCACACATCGGACGGTGCCACACATCGGACGGTGCCACACATCGGACGGTGCCACACATCGGACGGTGCCACACATCAGACGATGACATCGGACGGTGCCACACATGCCACACATCGGACGGTGCCACACATCGGACGGTGCCACACATCGGACGGTGCCACACATCGGACGGTGACATCGGACGGTGCCACATCGGACGGTGCCACACATCGGACGGTGCCACACATCGGACGGTGCCACACATCGGACCAACATCGGACGGTGCCACACATCAGACGATGACATCGGACGGTGCCACACATCAGACGGTGCCACACATCGGACGGTGCCACACATCGGACGGTGCCACACATCGGACGGTGCCACACATCGGACGATGACATCGGGCGGTGCCACACATCAGACGGTGCCACACATCGGACGGTGCCACACATCGGACGGTGCCACACATCGGACGGTGCCACACATCGGACGGTGCCCCACATCAGACGGTGCCACACATCGGACGGTGCCACACATCGGACGGTGCCACACATCGGACGGTGCCACACATCGGACGATGACATCGGACGGTGCCACACATCAGACGGTGCCACACATCGGACGGTGCCACACATCGGACGGTGCCACACATCGGACGGTGCCACACATCGGACGATGCCCCACATCGGACGGTGCCACACATCGGACGGTGCCACACATGGGACGGTGCCACACATCGGACGGTGCCACACATCGGACGGTGCCACACATCGGACGGTGCCACACATCGGACGGTGCCACACATCGGACGGTGCCACACATCGGACGGTGTCACACATCGGGCACCGGGTCGTGGGACCAGACAGCTCCCGAGGCCAAGCCATCGTTGAACACCATTCGGCAATGTGGTTTCGCATTAACCGAACTGAACATGGCGCGAGAAAAAACGTGTGCACAAACGTAACGTTGCTCATATTACCTATTAGGGTTGCAGTTGTGTCTGACGGAAATGATCAAACTCGTACGGCAGCGTAACACCTCATCCTGAAGCACTGGCTCTGTGTGTGCTACAGACGAGAAATTGCAACCTGTGCAGAGGCTGTGCCTGCCGCGCTGCGATGTGGGCGCCCTGGGAGCCCTGCTCTGTGCAAGAGGCCAGCTGATGACCTGTCATTCCATCCGCCTGAAGTTCGGATTGAGGCAACTTATCACGCAGACATGGTACACTGGGGAGAGAGCAGGGAGCCGACTGATCATGCAGACGTGGTACACTGGGGAGAGGCCACGGAGCAACTGATCACGCAGACATTGTACACTAGGGGAGAGAACACGGAGCCAACTGATCACGCAGACGTGGTACACTAGGGGAGAGAACACGGAGCCAACTGATCACGCAGACGTGGTACACTAGGGGAGAGAACACGGAGCCAACTGATCACGCAGACATGGTACACTAGGGAAGAGAACAGGAAGCCTCAGCTGACGCTAGCCAGGTCAGACACTGACGTCACAAACGTAGTTCATGCTCCGCCCAGTATCCCACCATGCAGAGGATACACGCAGGCGGTGGACACAACAGCTCGGCTGGCCAACGCCGCGTCGAAAATGTGGTCGGCGTGTACTTCAGAGGCTTGTACTTCAGAGGCGTGTACTTCAGAGGCGTGCACTTCAGAAGCGTGGATTTGAGACACGCGTACTTCAGACGCGTGTACTTCAGAGGCGTGGACTCCAGAGGCGTACTTCAGAGGCGTGGACTCCACAGGCGTGAATTTCAGAGGCGTGGACTTCAGAGGCGCGAACTCCAGAGGCGTGGACTACAGAGGCGTGGACTCCAGAGGCGTGAACTCGAGAGGCGTGGACTCGAGAGGCGTGGACTCGAGAGGCGTGGACTCGAGAGGCGTGGATTCGAGCGGCGTGGACTCGAGAGGTGTGGACTCGAGAGGCGTGGACTCGAGAGGCGTGGACTTGAGAGGCGTGGACTTGAGAAGCATGGACTTGAGAAGCGTGGACTTGAGAGGCGTGTACTTCAGAGGCGTGGACTCCAGAGGCGTGGCCTCCAGAGGCGTGGACTCCGGAGATTTTAACACGACGCTGAAACACCGGAGCCACTTCGTGAATCTGTTCCGCAGGACCAGCTGGTAGCTGCATGAACAGGTGGATAAGCAGCTGGATGAGCTGACAATGCAGTGCGCACTTCACGCAGATCCGTTAGGTGTTGATGGGAAACTAAAACTCCACTTTTCCTATACATCGTACCTGGCATTAAGAATACTGTTGACGGTCGGTTGCTAATGGCCGTGCTTGAACTTAGTTTCAGTGTACACGGCTGGTAACAGACAGAGCATCGGTCAACGTGAATAATCGTGTCAAGTTTTACAGTTACACAGTGCATTCTAATGAACAGCATATCCCCACACAGCCGTGCAGACAATGGCTATCCAACCACTGCATCATTTCATAATCCTCCCGACGTGACGCCGTAACGTGATGCTGTGACGTTACGTGACGTGACGTGACGTGACGCCGTGACGTGACGATGTGACGTGACGCCGTGACGTGACGCCGTGACGTGACGCTGTGACGTGACGCCGTGACGTGACGCTGTGACGTGACGCCGTGACGTGACGCTGTGGCGTGACGCTGTGACGTGACGCCGTGACGTTACGCTGTGACGTGACGCTGTGACGTGACGCTGTGACGTGACGCCGTGACGTGACGCCGTGACGTGACGCTGTGACGTGACGCTGTGACGTGACGCCGTGACGTGACGCCGTGACGTGACGCCGTGACGTGACGCTGTGACGTGACGCCGTGACGTGACGCCGTGACGTGACGCTGTGACGTGACGCCGTGACGTGACGCTGTGACGTGACGCTGTGACGTGCGCTGTGACGTGACGCCGTGACGTGACGCCGTGACGTGACGCTGTGACGTGACGCTGTGACGTGACGCCGTGACGTGACGCCGTGACGTGACGCTGTGACGTGACGCCGTGACGTGACGCTGTGACGTGACGCTGTGACGTGACGCCGTGACGTGACGCCGTGACGTGACGCTGTGACGTGACGCCGTGACGTGACGCCGTGACGTGACGCTGTGACGTGACGCTGTGACGTGACGCTGTGACGTGACGCCGTGACGTGACGCTGTGACGTGACGCCGTGACGTGACGTGACGTGACGGTGACGTGACGCCGTGACGTGACGATGTGACGTGACGATGTGACGGTGACGTGACGCCGTGACGTGACGATGTGACGTGACGATGTGACGTGACGTGACGAAATTCCAACCACGCACTTGTCATGGAGTGGCCCTATGTCATTCTGACGGATAGCATTTTCGTGCGGGTGTGATGCTAGATGGTTCACAAAAGCCCATTTTTCGTGATGGTGTTTTAGTTGAGTCTGCACAGTTGGCCAACGGTGGTGCGGTGTGCGCTGAAGGAAGGAGAATGTGCGTGTTATTGCAGAATTTACGCTTTGTGGTAAGATTCGTTCTAGCTACCATATAGCCATGCAACTTGCTTCACTCTGTTTTTTTTTATAGTGTGCCTACTCAGAAAATGTATAGGTGAGCATGGTTCTAAAAAGCTATACCAGAATTGAAATTTTCCCTATAGGTGGCAGGACGTTGGCTGCCTACGAAAGGCAATTGCCTGGGGACACGTTAATATTTTTGTAAGCAAGTTGTGTCGGCGCTTTCCAGGGCCTTCGAACTTCTCATTTAGACTAGGGCTATTTAAGACGGCATCAAATGGTCCGAATTGTTGGTGGGGTGGCTTTATCGACCAGGATTCTCTGCTAAGCAGGGCTTGTTGGGTGAACTCAGTCCTTATCGGGTGACCCTCTCAGACGGAGGATAAGCGACTCAAACCCTGTCTTGCCGTCTTGCCAGGTCAGGGGAGTCTAATGCAATATGGCGCTATATCCTACTTAGCTACTTGGTTGCCCTGCTAGGCTTAAAAAATAGTTTGCTCACAATACACGATAATATACAGGAGTGTTAGCTGAACAATGGAATTATTGTCAACAGGTCATGAGACATGTCAGCATGAACATCTCGGAAAGTAAAATAGCTACAGTTAAGCTAAGAGCTGAACATACTCGAGGGAAATTAATTATTACATCAGCGATGACTCAACAATTCTGACTCGTTTTAAATGGATAACGTCGGTATTGGCTGTTGTTTCCGCAGCGCTGTATCACGCTCGCATGTCAGTTGTCGTATTCAGGATGCATTTCACAGTGTGCTCCTCAGTCTACGAACAACTTCCGAACAAACAGGATGGTGTAGAAAAACTATCGGGACTAGTATTTTGGCACCATCAATGATATATTATAGCAAAATCGAGAACGCCTACCATATCTGCAGCTGGGGCATTGTTAGCGAGGCCAGCAGTGCAGTTCCTCTATGTGCTGGGCCCCAACTTGAAGATGTGCTGTGCACACACCGACACGCGCCACGTACACGGCGTAGTTTGCACCAGTTGGCACCGTTGCACGACAGTCTTGCCCGCTGGTTTGTTCTCAGACTCCACGCGGCGGCACGTTGTGCACCGGCCTGGCTGGCCCGGTCTGTCTCGCCCGGTGAACAGAGAACTGGCCCGACGACCCGCGGCGGAGCGGTGCCTCCGTGGTGTCTCCGTGGTGTCTCCGCGGTGCCTCCGTGGTGTCTCCGTGGTTCCTCCGTGGTGCCTCCGTGGTGTCTCCGTGGTGCCTCCGTGGTGCCTCCGTGGTGTCTCCGTGGTGTCTCCGCGGTGCCTCCGTGGTGTCTCCGTGGTGTCTCCGTGGTGTCTCCGTGGTGCCTCCGTGGTGCCTCCGTGGTGCCTCCGTGGTTCCTCCGTGGTGTCTCCGTGGTGTCTCCGTGGTGTCTCCGTGGTGTCTCCGTGGTGTTTCCGTGGTTCCTCCGTGGTTCCTCCGTGGTGTCTCCGTGGTGTCTCCGTGGTGTCTCCGTGGTGTCTCCGTGGTGTCTCCGTGGTGCTCCGTGGTGTCTCCGTGGTGTCTCCGTGGTGTCTCCGTGGTGTCTCCGTGGTGCCTCCGTGGTGTCTCCGTGGTTCCTCCGTGGTTCCTCCGTGGTTCCTCCGTGGCGCTTCCGTGGTGTCTCCGTGGTGTCTCCGTGGTGTCTCCGTGGTGTTTCCGTGGTGTCTCCGTGGTGCCTCCGTGGTGTCTCCGTGGTGTCTCCGTGGTGTCTCCGTGGTGTCTCCGCGGTGCCTCCGTGGTGTCTCCGTGGTGTCTCCGTGGTGTCTCCGTGGTGCCTCCGTGGTGTCTCCGTGGTTCCTCCGTGGTTCCTCCGTGGTTCCTCCGTGGTGTCTCCGTGGTGTCTCCGTGGTGTCTCCGTGGTGTCTCCGTGGTGTCTCCGTGGTGTCTCCGTGGTGCCTCCGTGGTGCCTCCGTGGTGCCTCCGTGGTGTCTCCGTGGTGTCTCCGTGGTGTCTCCGTGGTGTTTCCGTGGTGTCTCCGTGGTGCCTCCGTGGTGTCTCCGTGGTGTCTCCGTGGTGTCTCCGCGGTGCCTCCGTGGTGTCTCCGTGGTTCCTCCGTGGTGCCTCCGTGGTGTCTCCGTGGTGCCTCCGTGGTTCCTCCGTGGTGTCTCCGTGGTGTCTCCGCGGTTCCTCCGTGGTGTCTCCGTGGTGTCTCCGTGGTGTCTCCGTGGTTCCTCCGTGGTTCCTCCGTGGTTCCTCCGTGGTGTCTCCGTGGTGTCTCCGTGGTGTCTCCGTGGTGTCTCCGTGGTGTCTCCGTGGTGCCTCCGTGGTGTCTCCGTGGTGTCTCCGTGGTGTCTCCGTGGTGTCTCCGTGGTGTCTCCGTGGTGCCTCCGTGGTGTCTCCGTGGTGTCTCCGTGGTGCCTCCGTGGTGTCTCCGTGGTGCCTCCGTGGTGTCTCCGTGGTGCCTCCGTGGTGTCTCCGTGGTGTCTCCGTGGTGCCTCCGTGGTGTCTCCGTGGTGTCTCCGTGGTTCCTCCGTGGTTCCTCCGTGGTGTCTCCGTGGTGTCTCCGTGGTGTCTCCGTGGTGCCTCCGTGGTGTCTCCGTGGTGCCTCCGTGGTGTCTCCGTGGTGCCTCCGTGGTGTCTCCGTGGTGCCTCCGTGGTGTCTCCGTGGTGTCTCCGTGGTGCCTCCGTGGTGTCTCCGTGGTGCCTCCGTGGTTCCTCCGTGGTGCCTCCGTGGTGTCTCCGTGGTGTCTCCGTGGTGTTCCTCCGTGGTGTCTCCGTGGTGTCTCCGGGTGCCTCCGTGGTGTGGTGCCTCCGTGGTGTCTCCGTGGTGCCTCCGTGGTGTCTCCGTGGTGCCTCCGTAGTTCCTCCGTGGTTCCTCCGTGGTGTCTCCGTGGTGTCTCCGTGGTGTCTCCGTGGTGCCTCCGTGGTGTCTCCGTGGTGCCTCCGGGTGTCTCCGTGGTGTCTCCGTGTTCCTCCGTGGTGTCTCCGTGGTGTCTCCGTGGTGTCTCCGTGGTGTCTCCGTGGTGCCTCCGTGGTGCCTCCGTGGTTCCTCCGTGGTGTCTCCGTGGTGTCTCCGTGGTGTCTCCGTGGTGTCTCCGTGGTTCCTCCGTGGTTCCTCCGTGGTGTCTCCGTGGTGTCTCCGTGGTGTCTCCGTGGTGTCTCCGTGGTGTCTCCGTGGTGTCTCCGTGGTGTCTCCGTGGTTCCTCCGTGGTGTCTCCGTGGTGTCTCCGTGGTGTCTCCGTGGTGTCTCCGTGGTGTCTCCGTGGTGTCTCCGTGGTGTCTCCGTGGTGTCTCCGTGGTGTCTCCGTGGTGTCTCCTTCCGTGGTGTCTCCGTGGTGTCTCCGTGGTGTCTCCGTGGTGTCTCCGTGGTGTCTCCGTGGTGTCTCCGTGGTGCTCCTCCGTGGTGTCTCCGTGGTGTCTCCGTGGTGTCTCCGTGGTGCCTCCGTGGTGCCTCCGTGGTGTCTCCGTGGTGCCTCCGTGTCTCCGTGGTGTCTCCGTGGTGTCTCCGTGGTGTCCTCCGTGGTGTCTCCGTGGTTCCTCCGTGGTGTCTCCGTGGTGCCTCCGTGGTGTCTCCGTGGTTCTCCGTGGTGTCTCCGTGGTGCCTCCGTGGTGTCTCCGTGGTGCCTCCGTGGTGTCTCCGTGGTGTCTCCGTGGTGTCTCCGTGGTGTCTCCGTGGTGTCTCCGTGGTGCCTCCGTGGTGTCTCCGTGGTGCCTCCGTGGTGTCTCCGTGGTGTCCTCCGTGGTGTCTCCGTGGTGCCTCCGTGGTGTCTCCGTGGTGTCCTCCGTGGTGTCTCCGTGGTGCCTCCGTGGTGTCTCCGTGGTGTCTCCGTGGTGTCTCCGTGGTGTCTCCGTGGTGTCTCCGTGGTGTCTCCGTGGTGCCTCCGTGGTGTCTCCGTGGTGTCTCCGTGGTGTCTCCGTGGTGTCTCCGTGGTGCCTCCGTGGTGTCTCCGTGGTGTTCCTCCGTGGTGTCTCCGTGGTTCCTCCGTGGTGTCTCCGTGGTGCCTCCGTGGTGTCTCCGTGGTGTCTCCGTTCTCCGTGGTGTCTCCGTGGTGTCTCCGTGGTGCCTCCGTGGTGTCTCCGTGGTGCCTCCGTGGTGCCTCCGTGGTGTCTCCGTGGTGTCTCCGTGGTGTCCTCCGTGGTGTCTCCGTGGTGTCTCCGTGGTGTCTCCGTGGTGTCTCCGTGGTGTCTCCGTGGTGTCTCCGTGTGTTCCTCCGTGGTTCCTCCGTGGTGCCTCCGTGGTGTCTCCGTGGTTCTCTGGTGTCTCCGTGGTGTCTCCGTGGTGTCTCCGTGGTGCCTCCGTGGTGTCTCCGTGGTGTCTCCGTGGTGTCTCCGTGGTGTCTCCGTGGTGTCTCCGTGGTGTCTCCGTGGTGTCTCCGTGGTGTCTCCGTGGTGTCTCCGTGGTGTCTCCGTGGTGTCTCCGTGGTGTCTCCGTGGTGCCTCCGTGGTGTCTCCGTGGTGTCTCCGTGGTGTCTCCGTGGTGCCTCCGTGGTGTCTCCGTGGTGTCTCCGTGGTGTCTCCGTGGTGTCTCCGTGGTTGTGGTGTCTCCGTGGTGTCTCCGTGGTGCCTCCGTGGTGTCTCCGTGGTTCCTCCGTGGTGTCTCCGTGGTTGTCTCCGTGGTGTCTCCGTGGTGCCTCCGTGGTGTCTCCGTGGTGCCTCCGTGGTGTCTCCGTGGTGTCTCCGTGGTGCCTCCGTGGTTCCTCCGTGGTGTCTCCGTGGTGCCTCCGTGGTGTCCTCCGTGGTGTTCCGTGGTGTCTCCGTGGTGTCTCCGTGGTGCCTCCGTGGTGCCTCGTGTTCCTCCGTGGTGTCTCCGTGGTGCCTCCGTGGTCCTCCGTGGTGCCTCCGTGGTGTCTCCGTGGTGTCTCCGTGGTGTCTCCGTGGTGCCTCCGTGGTGTCTCCGTGGTGCCTCCGTGGTTCCTCCGTGGTGTCTCTCCGTGGTGCCTCCGTGGTGTCTCCGTGGTGTCCTCCGTGGTGTCTCCGTGGTGTCTCCGTGGTGTCTCCGTGGTGCCTCCGTGGTGTCTCCGTGGTGTCTCCGTGGTTTCCTCCGTGGTGTCTCCGTGGTGCCTCCGTGGTGTCTCCGTGGTGCCTCCGTGGTGCCTCCGTGGTGCCTCCGTGGTGTCTCCGTGGTTCCGTGGGTCTCCGTGGTGTCTCCGTGGTGCCTCCGTGGTGTCCTCCGTGGTGCCTCCGTGGTGTCTCCGTGGTGTCTCCGTGGTGCCTCCGTGGTGTCTCCGTGGTGTCTCCGTGGTGTCTCCGTGGTGTCTCCGTGGTGTCTCCGTGGTGCCTCCGTGGTGTCTCCGTGGTTCCTCCTCTGTGGTGCCTCCGTGGTTCCTCCGTGGTGTCTCCGTGGTGTCTCCGTGGTGTCTCCGTGGTGGTCTCCGTGGTGCCTCCGTGGTGTCTCCGTGGTGTCTCCGTGGTGTCTCCGTGGTGTCTCCGTGGTGTCTCCGTGGTGTCTCCGTGGTGTCTCCGTGGTGTCTCCGTGGTGTCTCCGTGGTGTTCCTCCGTGGTGTCTCCGTGGTGCCTCCGTGGTGCCTCCGTGGTGCCTCCGTGGTGCCTCCGTGGTGTCTCCGTGGTTCCTCCGTGGTGTCTCCGTGGTGCCTCCGTGGTGTCTCCGTGGTGTCTCCGTGGTGCCTCCGTGGTGTCTCCGTGGTGTCTCCGTGGTGTCTCCGTGGTGTCTCCGTGGTGCCTCCGTGGTGCCTCCGTGGTGTCTCCGTGGTGCCTCCGTGGTGTCTCCGTGGTGTCTCCGTGGTGTCTCCGTGGTGTCTCCGTGGTGTCTCCGTGGTGTCTCCGTGGTGCCTCCGTGGTGTCTCCGTGGTGCCTCCGTGGTGCCTCCGTGGTGTCTCCGTGGTGCCTCCGTGGTGCCTCCGTGGTGTCTCCGTGGTGTCTCCGTGGTGCCTCCGTGGTGCCTCCGTGGTGGTGTCTCCGTGGTGTCTCCGTGGTGTCTCCGTGGTGTCTCCGTGGTGTCTCCGTGGTCCTCCGTGGTGCCTCCGTGGTGTCGGTCCTCCGTGGTGCCTCCGTGGTGCCTCCGTGGTGTCTCCGTGGTGTCCTCCGTGGTGTCTCCGTGGTGTCTCCGTGGTGTCCTCCGTGGTGTCTCCGTGGTGCCTCCGTGGTGTCTCCGTGTTGTGTTCTCCGTGGTGTCTCCGTGGTGTCTCCGTGGTGTCTCCGTGGTGTCTCCGTGGTTCCTCCGTGGTGTCTCCGTGGTGTCTCCGTGGTGTCCTCCGTGGTGTCTCCGTGGTGCCTCCGTGGTGTCTCCGTGGTGTCTCCGTGGTGTCTCCGTGGTGTCTCCGTGGTGTCTCCGTGGTGCCTCCGTGGTGTCTCCGTGGTGTCTCCGTGGTGTCTCCGTGGTGTCTCCGTGGTGTCTCCGTGGTGTCTCCGTGGTGTCTCCGTGGTGCCTCCGTGGTTCCTCCGTGGTGCCTCCGTGGTGCCTCCGTGGTGTCTCCGTGGTGCCTCCGTGGTGTCTCCGTGGTTCCTCCGTGGTGTCTCCGTGGTGCCTCCGTGGTGTCTCCGTGGTGCTCTCCGTGGTGCCTCCGTGGTGTCTCTGGTGTCTCCGTGGTGCCTCCGTGGTGTCTTCGTGGTGCCTCCGTGGTGTCTCCGTGGTTCCTCCGTGGTGTCTCCGTGGTGTCTCCGTGGTGTCTCCGTGGTGTCTCCGTGGTGCCTCCGTGGTGTCTCCGTGGTGTCTCCGTGGTGTCTCCGTGGTGTCTCCGTGGTGTCTCCGTGGTGTCTCCGTGGCGTGCCGCTGGATCGACGGACCTGCTTCGAGCCAGATCATGTCCGTGAGCCCGATGCTGCGGACTCTGCTTTGTCGGCGGTAACCCGGCGGTGCGATGCACAGTGTTAGTCACCACACTAACAGTTCTCAGTCACCAGTTACAGCCGGCTGCCGGGTGGCGGTGCGATGCACAGTGTTAGTCACCACACTAACAGTTCTCAGTCACCAGTTACAGCCGGCTGCCGGGTGGCGGTGCGATGCACAGTGTTAGTCACCACACTAACAGTTCTCAGTCACCAGTTACAGCCGGCTGCCGGGTGGCGGTGCGATGCACAGTGTTAGTCACCACACTAACAGTTCACAGTCACCAGTTACAGCCGGCTGCCGGGTGGCGGTGCGATGCACAGTGTTAGTCACCACACTAACAGTTCTCAGTCACCAGTTACAGCCGGCTGCCGGGTGGTGGTGCGATGCACAGTGTTAGTCACCACACTAACAGTTCTCAGTCACCAGTTACAGCCGGCTGCTGGGCGGCGGTGCGATGCACAGTGTTAGTCACCACACTAACAGTTATCAGTCACCAGCTACAGCCGGCTGCCGGGTGGCGGCGGGCCGAGCAACACTGCCCGGCCGCGGTCACACTTAAGCCAAGTGCCCGTGGTGCCAAGGCCTGTGGTGGTGAGACTAAAGCGAAGTCCCCGTGGTAGTCCGACATAAGCCAAGTGCCCGCTATGGTCCGACTTAAGCCAAGTGCCCGCTATGGTCCGACGTGAGCCAAATTCCCGCTGTGGTCCGACTTAAGCCAAGTGCCCGCTATGGTCCGACTTAAGTCAAGTGCCCGCTATTGTCCGACGTGAGCCAAGTGCCCGCTATGGTCCGACATAATCCAAGTGTCCGTGGTGGTCCGACGTGAGCCAAGTGCCCGCTATGGTCCGACGTGAGCCAAGTGCCCGCTATGGTCCGACATAAGCCAAGTGTCCGTGGTGGTCCGACGTGAGCCAAGTGCCCGCTATGGTCCGACGTGAGCCAAGTGCCCGCTATGGTCCGACGTGAGCCAAGTGCCCGCTGTGGTCCGACATAAGCCAAGTGCCCGCTATGGTCCGACATAAGCCAAGTGTCCGTGGTGGTCCGACGTGAGCCAGCGCCGCCCGGGTGATCGACAGGGCCGAGGTCGGCCGGGGTGATCGACAGGGCCGAGGTCGGCCGGGGTGATCGACAGGGCCGAGGTCGGCCGGGGTGATCGACAGGGCCGAGGTCGGCCGGGGTGATCGACAGGGCCGAGGTCGGCCGGGGTGATCGACAGGGCCGAGGTCGGCCGGGGTGATCGACAGGGCCGAGGTCGGCCGGGGTGATCGACAGGGCCGAGGTCGGCCGGGGTGATCGACAGGGCCGAGGTCGGCCGGGGTGATCGACAGGGCCGAGGTCGGCCGGGGTGATCGACAGGGCCGAGGTCGGCCGGGGTGATCGACAGGGCCGAGGTCGGCCGGGGTGATCGACAGGGCCGAGGTCGGCCGGGGTGATCGACAGGGCCGAGGTCGGCCGGGGTGATCGACAGGGCCGAGGTCGGCCGGGGTGATCGACAGGGCCGAGGTCGGCCGGGGTGATCGACAGGGCCGAGGTCGGCCGGGGTGATCGACAGGGCCGAGGTCGGCCGGGGATCGACAGGGCCGAGGTCGGCCGGGGTGATCGACAGGGCCGAGGTCGGCCGGGGTGATCGACAGGGCCGAGGTCGGCCGGGGTGATCGACAGGGCCGAGGTCGGCCGGGGTGATCGACAGGGCCGAGGTCGGCCGGGGTGATCGCCAGGGCCGAGGTCGGCCGGGGTGATCGACAGGGCCGAGGTCGGCCGGGGTGATCGACAGGGCCGAGGTCGGCCGGCTTTATTTGCCAGCACAGTCGGCGCCCAATCACACGTAACGCCAGCTGATCGAAAATCCGTCCGCTAATGGGGCCGACCACGCTCCCATGTCGGCTGACGTAGCGTCTGACGTATCTGACGTAGCATCTGATGTAACGTCTGACGTAGCGTCTGACGTATCCGACGTAGCATCTGATGCAACGTCTGCCGTAGCGTCTCACGTAACGACTGACGTAGCGTCTGACGTAACAACTGAGGTAAAATCTGGCGTAAAATCTGACGTAACGACTGACGTAACGTCTAATGTAACGTCTGACGTAGCGTCTGACGTACCGTCTGACGTAACGCCTGATGTAACGACTGACGTAGTGTCCGTAACGTCTGACGTCCAACATCCGACATCCGTAACGTCAGATGTAACATCTGACGTCTGACGTCCGAAGGCAGACGTTCGTGACGTCAGATGTAGCGTCTGACGTCCGACGTCCGTAATATCTGCTGTAATGTCTGACGTCCGAAGGCAGACGTTCGTGACGTCAGATGTAGCGTCTGACGTCCGACGTCCGTAACATCTGCTGTAATGTCTGACGTCCGAAGAGCGTGACATCTGATATCAGTCGTCAGTGACGTCAGACGTCTGACGTCAGTAACGTCCGACATCAGACGTCTGTAACATCTGAAGTCTGACGAAGTCAGCCGGCCGGGCCGCTCGGACCGTCCGACAAATTTGGTCTCGTTTGGGCGGCACGCAGATGATCACCACTATCGGCCGGTGGAAGCAGAGAGCGGGGGAGGGGGGCGAGGCCTAGTACCGGCACCACGACAACTGGACGCTTTGGATGCTCAAGCTTGCTGAAAACAACGCTTCTCGGTGCGCTAAGCCCAATGGAATATTACAAAATTGAATGAAATGAAAAATGTTGCAAATTTTAAGTAATACACACCGTTATTTTCGGGTAAGCAGACAAATTCGGACCATGGTGGATTTCGCGTGTTTTCTTTTCTGATACCGAATAAGTTTTATTTTAAAATCTTCCTAAAATGGACTCCCCAGAGCACCAAATATGATGTCAGTCGAGATCACCCCCTGGTACCCCCCTGGTAACCCCCTGGTACCCCCTGGTAACCCCCTGGTAACCCCCTGGTGATGTCACTCTTTGAAGGGATAAGTTTTTGGCCGTAATCGTCCAGAGCTTTCCGATGACACCTCTTTCGTTTTCGTGCGACAACTAGGATGAAAATTAGAGGACGTATATTATATTAGAGGACTATGACTCGGGGTATAATAGCCACTGCAATAGTGGATCACCCTATGCGTGTCAATACAATACAATACAATACAATAACCCACCGAGATGGGATGTGAGGATCTGGCCGGAAAGGCGGAGAGGGTAAAATTAGATCCTTTCATTCATTCATTCATTCATTCCTTTCACTGAAGATTATATTTATAAGATTCGACTTTGTTAGGCACGATTCTCATAGTTTCATACCCAGACATAACAAAGTAATTGAGACCGCGTTGGGCGCGCGAAGAGCGTCAAAATTTATTGTTTGGTGTGGAGCAAACTCCAAGATTTCTTGGGGACGAGTGGTCTAGGGGTAAGATGCTCGACTCACAATCGAAAGGTTGTGGGTTCGAGTCTCACCTGTCGCTACTCTTCGCCCGCGACCAATCGGCGTGAGAGATTGGCGACGCTACATGACTCGGTCGACGTGTCGTAAAACCAATAACCAACCAACCAACCAAGATTTCTTTCTTGATATAGTGTATTTTTGTTAGGGGAGGGGGTGGGCTCCGCCAAGGAGGAACCACTCAGTTTGACTGAACCTCTGCAAGGAATTACCTGAGATACATGTAGTACACACTAACTTGTACCTTTCCTCTCTAGAGCGCATGGTTCAATTTACCAGGACCCCTATTTTAGATATTTCTACAAGTCATTTCATATTGGGTCTTGTTTTCGGTGTAGGTACCTTTATCATGTGTGGTAGTTAACAAGTGCAGAATTTCCAGCGAAGAAGATTAGCGTCGCGTATGGTGTCTTACTGTTAGTCTCTCTATGCTCAGATAAGATGAGCTAAAACAAGATTTGTTCTCGAGTTCCTTTAACCGGAGTATTAAACCCTTTTAAACAAGTTGATTAAATGCCTGGAAACGGAGCTCCAATCTAGGCAAACAGGAAAACGTGCAATTATTTGGCAATATAATGGCTTGGAGCGTGGAAAACATTTAAGTTGATTTTCTTGCCAACACATTTGAGCCCAAAATAGCGGTGGACATGAAAGTAGAAGAGACCGAGACATTCCGCCACAGGGCGATTGCTGCCGAATTAACTACAAGATGCCAATAAATTATGCTTACTGTTGCCATGGCAACGACTTTCGGTGAGCGTCAGGACCTTGATATGCACACATGTGTTGGAAGTTGTAGGACGAGGGTCAGAAGTTGAGCTTGAAGTAATACTAGAACGCTGCTAGATTATGCCATTGATCAGCAATGTCTGTTTGTCTGTTTGTGTTTGTCTCATATTATTTGTGTTCACAAATGTATATGTATGTTAGTTGCATGGCCTGCCACCTTTCAACACTCCAACACTCCAAGTTGAGCGTCAGACGCAATGTTAATGCGGACATCGGGGGATCTCCAGTAAAGAAAGAAAACAGGTAGGTTCCTAATGCCATTCAATAACTGTGAAATATGCGCCCGCGACAAGCGCGCCCGGATGCTCTCTAGTGTGTGCGCGAAGAATATAGTTACAATTTATGATGCTCTGTCTCCATAAAATCTGATGCAAAGTGCATTTATGAAAGTTAGCTTACCTTCAGACGTGAATTTAATTGCCACTTACAGTGATATATTGCGCAGATTGTTACTTTGCGTATGCCGATGTATTGTTGAATGGTGGAACTTTACTTTTTGTCGTGCCACCGCTCGGCGGCCCTACGAATCCTCTGGGCAGCAACCGTCGGCGCTTGACGTGCATCGAGCCATGCCAGAACCTCAATAATGCCGGACAGCTTCATGTCAAAAGGTGAAAAATGACAGGGTTAGATATTTATGAAAGTAGTCGAGTATTGCATCAGAAGGCAGCTGGTTTTATGCGGATTTCAAGACCATTGAAATGGGGACGAGTGGTCCAGGGGTTAGATGCTCGTCTCACAATCGAAAGATTGTGGGTTCGAATCTCACCTGTCGCTACTCTTCGCCCGCGACCAATCGGCGTGAGAGATTGGCGACGCTATATGACTCAATGGTCGACGTGTCGTAAAACCAATAACCAACCAAGACCATTGAAAATTAATTCGCTAATATAGAACATCTGATATACAATTTAAAGGAATGCAATGTGATAATTCCAGACACAAATCCTGGAATTGAGCGCAAAATTTACAGGATTAGATAGCTATAAAAGTAGTTGTGTATGGCATCAGAAGGCAGCTGATTTTATGCCGGTCTATTTGATACCATTGTAAATTAATTCGGTAATGTAGAACATCTCATATACAATTTAAAGGAATACAATATGATAATTTGGGAGACAAATCATGGAATTGAGTGCAAAAGTGGCAGGGTTGGTTATGGAAGTTATTCAAGATGATTTAAAAATGTAGCACGTTCGATTTTCGTTTCGTTAAGAACATTGTAAATTGTCAGCACATTACACCGAAGATGTATGGCGCGTTTTTATTACAAGATGTTGTATGGCCACTTGCTCGCATTTCACTGTATGCGCAAAGTGACAAGGTGAAATGATTTGATAATAAAACGAACTACACATCATAAGAGAACTTGTTTCAATGGTGTTCAAATTTGACCATTGGAATTTACTTGCACCTTCTCTAGAACTAGAATATAGCATTAATCATAGCAAGCCCACCCTGGTGGTGTTCCTTCACAAACCCACCCCCAGAGCGGCGCCACCGGTATTATGTCCGCTCATGACGCCTAACGTTAACATGACTCTCTGCTTTCAATTGTCCATGCCTTTATGGCCGTCAGGCAATGAAAGCGCCACCCGGAGCATCTTGGCGTGTTGCTTATTATCGGGGTGTTCAACGGGGTGATACGGCGTGTTCAACTCGCGCCAATAGGTATCAATGGGTATCAATGGGTATCAATGGGTTCAATGGGTATCAATGGGTATCAATGGGTATCAATGGGTATATTGCATCAGCTCGCCCCATCGCGAGCTCGCCCCATCAGCTCGCCCCATCACCTAGACTGATAGGTACCTACCTTTAGGGCGGACTAAATAATTTTGACCGGGAAGGACGCTTTGACGAGGGGGACACAATGTGTCTGCTAGGGCCACTGTTGACCGGCTGGCCTGCCAGAAAACCTGCTAGATGACCTGCTAGATGACCTGCTAGATGACCTGTATTGGTCTGATGGGCGCACACGTCGCTTTTTTCCCCGGTGTGTAGAGATGCGGTCTAGCTTTTCGGGGGGTGGGGGGTGTACAACAAAGTTCAAGGGCATGGGGGCGCCAACCCAATGACTGGTGTAATTGCATTGGACTGAGAATGTCGCAAAGCTGGGTTAATTTTGCAACTAAAATTGCTTCAAGCATTTCAAAATTTGAAGACATGAAACATATTATAATTTGCTTGCCACTCACCTGACAAGGCATATTATTGGTTATTAAGTTATTAAGTTATTAAGTTATTAAGTTATTAAGTTGGTATCATATTTGGTTATTAAGTTGTTGGTTCCGAAGATACACCCGGAGCTATGTGTGCTTCTCTCACCTGTCTAACCCGGTCACACGTTTCTGGTTATCACAGTCTCCACTAGATTTACTGGGCCGTGATAGCCATTGTGACATTTTCACAAGCTTCGAAGCGTTCAACGTGAATGGATCAATCTTCCTATTCGGCGGGCATATACGAACAGTTATGCGGATGTTTCCCATTGATTGGGAGCATTCAGCCTTAGTGTCCCGCCAAATATTGCTCTTATCGTGAGTGGCATCTGAGTAGACAGGCATGCTGAATATTGGGTTCTGGGAATTTGAGGTCGATGCCAGCGATGTCTTGTGGAGATGCCGGAACGAGCTTTTCAGCGTTTCAATAGCCCGCAGGAGTCTCATGGGAAATATGGGCGAGGTACGGCTGTAAGAATGTAATAATACCCTGTTCCTCTTATAGCTCGTATATTTAGCCCTAGTTGGTGTAGCGTCCCTCATGACGCCTTATCCTGGTGGATAAATGATACGGTAGTTTCGGGTGCGTGATGTATCGGTGATGCGATGGTTTGGGAGATGTGAAGAATGGGTGATGCGATGGTTTGGGTGATGTGAAGAATGGGTGATGCGATGGTTTGGGTGATGTGATGAATTGGTCACGCGGTGGTTTGCGTGATGTGCTCGTCCGAAATGCAGTGGACGCCGGTGCCAGTGAGGGAGCTCCACTAGACCCGGCCAGAGGCTCCGCGCACGGGTGCAGATTCGTCGACCAGCGTGATATGATGGCACCGCTTACCCTCCGGCTGGGAGGGCCACCCGATAAGGACTGAGTTCACCCAACAAGCCCTGCTTAGCAGAGAATCCTGGTCGATAAAGCCACCCCGCAAATAATTTGGGCCATTTGATTTGGTCTTAACACGCGCACTGAAGGGGGGGGGGGGGCGAAATCCGCCCACCCCTCCGGCTTTTCGTACATAACTCCAGATGTTACCGGTCGATATACGCTATTTTTTGCGTGCCTACTTAGAAATGACCGGCACGTTGTTTAACACGCGCACTGGAGGGAGCCGAAATTCGCTCACCCCTCCGCTTTTTCGTACATAACTAGATATTACCCGTTGATATACGCCATTTCTTGCGTACCTGCTTAGAAATGACCGGCACGTCGTTTAAAGCAAGAAAAACGGAAATCTGCCGAAAATTTGTCGAGTTAGGGGCCGTTAAAATAAAAACATTTCGTAGCGCCAGATCACAAAAATCGGCGCCGATGCGCTTCCCGTATATTGGCAAAAGGGAAGTGTTCTTGGCAACATTAGCGACTTGTTTAATGTATATTGTTGTGCTATATAGTTTCAAGGTCATGTTAGGCCACCGGGGTCAAGTCTGGTCAAGTTGATGACAGGTTAATGGAACCAAACTTGGTCAACTGGAATGTTGTCATAAATGCAAATGACTGGCTTGCGATTGATGTCGCTTTGCATGTTACTCCCTACGCATCCTGAAAACAACTGTTTGCCATTGTGTACCTTAGCGTTTCCATACTTTATTCATGTACTTCACTTCTTTCTTCGCGAAGCCGATTGCGCCGAGCTGCCCGACGGAGCAGTCGGGCGGGCGGTCCGGTTCCGGTAACTGGAACAAGTAACTGGCCTGATAAAGTGCTGCTATATAGGTGACCTGAGGCCAAATACCGGGTCTAGCATCTGCATTGCATCATTAGTAATGTCCAAAACATCAATGATGCCCATTTTGGAGCATTTAAACACAATCACAGCCACCAATCACAATGGCAAGCCAAGCCACGCAAAACAAGAAAATGTTGACATATGCGACGTCATTTGACCTTAAAGATATTGGCCTAAGATCATGAAATGTGCACACAATAGAGGTCACTACAGTATCCATCCACCCTGCGAATTTCGTTACTCTAGCATTAATAGGAGCCGATATCTTAGGGGGGTTTCGGAATCCGCCCCCCCCCCCTTCCAGTGCGCGTAATTTTGAGAGGCCCTCCAGGGCGCATGTTAAATAGCCGTAGTCTTATGTGGGCAGTTCGAAAGCCATAGAAAGCTCCGAGAGAGCTGTTGGACGGGGGATCTGTTGGACTGTGGGATCTGCAGGACTGAGTGATCTGTTGGTCAGAGGGTCCGTTGGACGGGGGATCTGTTGGACCGAGGGTCCGTTGGATGGGGGATCTGTTGGTCAGAGGGTCCGTTGGACGGGGGATCTGTTGGACCGAGGGATTGTTTGTACCGGGCGGGAGTAGACGATGCGACAGTTTACACACTCGTCGAGGCGACAATGCGCAATCATATTCCCCTCGTTGTTCAGAAAAAAAAGCGATGTCCGTCGTGGTTCGTCAAGAGACTAAGCGAGCCGTGAAGCCAAACCAGGCTGCGATGCAGGTAGGGCACGATGTAGGCAGAGCGAACTTACCTGACCTGTAATCTGGCACGTGCGGCACTATTTTCTGACCCAGCTGTCATTAATGTCCCGGGCATGCTTGGGAGTCATGTCGATCTGCTCACTGATTCTGCTGTGTCAGGGGAATCAGTCTGCTATATGCTGAGAAGCATCATCGTGGGCAAGGCGTGCGACCCAGACGGACTGAGTGTCCACATACTGCGTGAGTGTGCCGAAGAGCTTGCTGTCCCCTTATGTAAGCATTTCACTATGTCATTATCTTGTGGAGTCCTTCCCGAGCAGGGGGCAGAAGCTAACATCGTTCTCATCTTCACAAAAGGCTCCGGCAAACTTCTAGCAGATTATTGATCGGTTTCACCGCTGCCACTTTGCGTTAAAATTATTGCGAAAATTGTTCGCCACCAACTCATGCATCATGGCCGGCCCCATCTGGCTCCATCCCAGAGTGATGTCATCCCGCATCGTTCTTGCATCACCAATCTAGCATGATTTACATCGCATGAGTGGAAAGCTATCTCCGGGGATGCTCAACTGGATGCGGTATACACGGACTTATCCAGCGCATTTAAAAGTGCAAGCAATCGCCTTTTCCTCCATAAGTCCCCTGCGTCAGTGGGCTGTCGCAAGTCATATCTAGCGAGACGAAGATGGAGAGTGGTGGTCCATGGGGAGGTGTCTGAGTGGTTACCTCCCGTGTCGAGCACGCCCACAGGTGGATTGCTATCTCTCTCTCTCTCTCTCTCTCTCTCTCTCTCTCTCTCTCTCTCTCTCTCTCTCTCTCTCTCTCTCTCTCTCTCTCTCTCTCTCTCTCGCTCTGGCTCTGGCTCTGGCTCTGGCTCTGGCTCTGGCTCTGGCTCTGGCTCTGGCTCTGGCTCTGGCTCTGGCTCTGGCTCTGGCTCTGGCTCTGTCTCTGGCTCTGGCTCTGGCTCTGGCTCTGGCTCTGGCTCTGGCTCTGTCTCTGTCTCTGTCTCTGTCTCTGGCTCTGGCTCTGGCTCTGGCTCTGGCTCTGGCTCTGGCTCTGGCTCTGGCTCTGGCTCTGGCTCTGGCTCTGGCTCTGGCTCTGGCTCTGGCTCTGGCTCTGGCTCTGGCTCTGGCTCTGGCTCTGGCTCTGGCTCTGGCTCTGGCTCTGTCTCTGTCTCTGTCTCTGTCTCTGTCTCTGTCTCTGTCTCTGTCTCTGTTTCAGGTCATTTTGATGGGGAACACATTCGGCCTATCTCCTCGGGTCTTGTTCAGTGTCTTGGCTGGTGCTGCCAAATGTCTCGTGCTGCCAAATGTCATCGCGTTCGGACTGGCAGGGTGCAGCCTATCTTCTTGATGTGGCTGAATCACCACAAGGAATCAGGCTGCCATTCTGAAATATGATCACCTTCTAAGTTTTTACAATATCCAGCCTTCTTATCCGAGACGCCTACAATAGGATGTTGGATTTGTATCCAACGTGTTCGTAGGTTGTGCCGCTTCGTTTTACCTCTTTGAGTATCTATATCGCTATATACACCATGGAGATCTGCGCGGGGATGTTTAGTCAACACATCTCCATGTGCCGTGGGCAGGACAAAGTGTTCCTGTTGGCATCTATGTGCGTGCCCCTCGCACTATTAATGACTGCATATCCTTGTCACCAACGACCGACCTTTTCTGTGACCCAACAGACCGAATGAAGGGGCATGCTGGATGCCGAGTCGCTGCTTATGCTACGATTTTGAGAGCCCAATCTCTGAGATTGTATATACTTCGCAGACACAGGCGGATCCAGGATTTTTTTATCGGGTAGCTACTTGTTCTGGAGGGGCGCCATTTTATTCAGGAGGGACGACGTCGGTAAAAAAAAACTCTGAGTGCGGATTGTGCGCGCTTGAGTGTCCTGCAGTGGCACCAAGTCACCGGAAGGAACACCTAGTCTCCTTCGCCCTTTCACCACCTCTGAGGGGCGTTACCGGCTGACAACAAATTCGTTTGGAAGGGGGGGGGGGGGGTGCACTCAAGCGTTTTGTTTTCAGTCGAAGCTGCACCACATGCCTATCGGTGGCGGGGGCTCGTGCCCCCATATTCTCCCTGGATCCGCCAATGTTCGCAGACTTGCTTCGTATTGTGTCATTTATGTCTCAGCGTGGGACTATTTTAATGTCTTTACATGACTTCACCCATAATTGGGCTTGCCGGTTGGTGATTAATCCAGCATGCTCGATGCACGATATATTGATTTCGTGATATGACAGCTGTGGTGGTGCAATGGCTAGGGTGGAATGGCAACTTGGCGACCCTCTTGCGATTGAGATGTTATTGTCTGGTGGTGCAAAGCTGAAGCTGCTTGTGGCGAACTGGGTGCCTTTCCATGCTATTAGTTCACCTATCGTGAGGTGATTACAGCGACCTGATTTATTATATCATCATTGTGCTAGCCCGCCCATTCTCTGGGGGTCATCATACGACCCCTTCCCCCTATCCCAAAGGAATTCCGCTGATAGTGAAAGAACGATTCGAGGCAGCGCGCCGACATTTGTTGCACCGTTTCCCACATCATTTTGACATGTTGTGTGAAAATTTTGAGGTCGGGTCATCTACAGCCAACGAGTTAGTTAAAGTGAAGTGTGGTCACCTCCAAAAACGCTGAACCAGTCATCACGCTTTAATGAAAAAGGATATTTGATTTAAACTTTCAGCGTCTGCTTATCTTTAGGGATGTAACGGAATGAACCACAGTTCTATTTTTTCTAAATGTTTATGGCTTCTTAGTTTGACATACCCATTCAGGCTAAAATCGAGATTATGGCTAAAGTGAACACTTGTATGATGGCAAGTTGACATACAACAAAGTTTCCCAATGCACTCTACCCATTAGGAAAAGAAGTCTTCAAGAAAATTGAAAACTGAAGATTTAGAAAATTTTCAAAATAAATTATTTTTGTTCCGTGGACAAATATTGTAGGGCCATGGTCGAATTCGTCTTCTTCTTCTGAGTCTAATACATTTTTGTTTTTAAAATCTCCTCAAAATGACCTCACCCCAGGAAAAAATATGACGTCAGTCGTGATCCCATAGAACTGTAACAAAGTTGGTTTTCGGGTCATCTTAATCCCATAAATTCAGCCCCCTCCTCACAGTTCGACTGGCGCGACAGTTTCCGGCACCTACCCGGCGTCCATCTGACTGGATGCTTACCTAGGCAGGCCACCGCTCCGATCGAGGTCGAGCAATGGACCTTGCCCGGTACCCCTCCCTCACTGGCAGACACCTGACGCTGTGACCTCGATAGCCGGCCGCCGAGACCAAACCCCTCCCTTCCAGTCCACGCACCCCGGTACCCTGAGCGGCCGCCGCCGTTGTCTTCAGATGATGAAATGTCTGAAGTGATGTGAATGTGGTTGTCTTGGGTGATGTATGTCTGTGATTAAATTATGGTAACCCTATAGATGCTTGGTGTGTGTGTGCGTATACATGACTGAGGTGTAGGACAGATATGTATGATGCACGTGTGTCTAGCCTATGTATATGTGAATTATTTATTAATGTAGTGGAGTATTGGATGACTGCTGGATGAATGTTCATGTGTCTGACATGTGAAATGTCAGTTGGGCTGCAGCGCCCTGATGTCAGCTGTCTGTGAACAGCACGACTCACCGAGCCGATTGTTGTGGATCACCAGTGTCCGGTAAAATGCTGAGACAGCTCAGTTGTTCGATGCCAGGCCGACGCGAACCTGCCAAGGTGCAGACTCAGCACTGATTCCCACGGAGGGACTGAGATGCTGAGATCAGAGTCTGTCTATGATGTCTGAGATTAGAGACGGCGCGCCCGCCTGCAGTAGAGTCCGTCATTGTTCTCTGACCCGGGGCCGACGCCCTAGCATACGACGCAGTTGTGACGTGGACTGAGTCACATGACGTGTTGCGGGCTGATCACGTGATAGTGGCGTAGTCTGTGACTTACCTCGCGACGGAGCGGAGATACGCTCTCTTGTCGTCGGGCGTTCGTGGCGAACGGACGCCACTGGGTGCGGCCGGCCGCCGCCGGCAGCCGCCGCCCCACACTGAGGTACGTTTGAGATACGTGAAGCTGATAGAAAATCGTAGCGTGACTGTTGAGATGTAACCGCTTGAATATTTGGAAGAATAGCGTGCATGAAGACCGGTCTGTACGTAAACCGAAGTATCTGTTTCCACTGCTACCGCTTGGAATATCTGAACTTGTAACGGGAGATGAGAGACAGAGATGTTGTATGAAGATGTGACTGTGAGAGTTATGAAGATGAGGAATGGCCGTGTGAATCGTATGTGAACGCTGCTGCACTATTGAAACGGGATAATCATTGCAATATTTCTGCTTATTAATTATACAAATATAAGTGCTAGATTTGGAGGTGCCTGTCAAGATGTGCAAATCAGAGCTCTGAGATGAAAGCTTAGAGCTGTTGAAATTATACCCGAGGTCTTAAATATCGTCCAACGTCGAGGTCAGCCCTAGAACTATTCACGTGCAAAAAGAAGTTTTGCCCCGTCAGAGGGGTGGAAAGAAAACTACTCTACAGTTTGACATACCCATTCAGGCTCATACAACTCATAGTGACCTCACCTTTTGAGGGAGAACATTTTGGAGTGGTTTCGGGCCCTACTCGTCGAGCGCTTCCCGATGACACCACTAAAGCGCTCACGGAAAAAATCGCACGAGTATGTCTCCATTAAAAAGCGCAACTTTGAATCCATCTTTAAATATATTGTACGAAGCGTACCGCCGTAGCTACAGTTATCCTGTGCCGCGTTGAAATTCGACGGCACTGAATCGGTTTGCTTCTTGCTTCATGCGTTTGTTGCTGCATTTGCTTGATTGATCGATGAGAGAATACTTATTATTCTTGGCATTATGTGCAGCATTCCTCACATTGTATTCAATATGTACACCGAAAAGAAGACCGGAACTAGTCCCCCACGATGGTGAGTGAGCTGCTTTTACATCTTTTGGTCGCGGTGATCACTGATATTGTGTGCTCGTCTCGACAGGTGGTGAAGATGGTGCTGATCGTGTTGATGGTGTTCGTCGTTTGCTGGGCACCGCTCCAGGTCATCATCCTCTTCGGCGTTTTCAACAAGAATATTGTGAGAACTCAACCCGCAAAACTAGCGCCACCTATCTAAACCATCGTGCAATCGATAATTTTGCTCGTAATCACCACCGAGAGGTGGCGAAGGGCGTTGACGTTGTGTGTGTGTGGGGGGGGGGGGGCGAATTTTGCCAATCTGTCATCGTGTTGGTGATGTCGGCTGTTTACGTGTGTATGTATGTGTAAGTGTTATAGGTAAAGTGGTGTGAGTAGTACCGAGTTAGGAAGAGTAGGCGAGGAAGGAATTGAGCGGAGTTCAATTAGAGCTGAAGTAGTAGAGTTGGTCGGAGGCCGTAGTTGATAAGACAGCGGTGATCTGTCAGTCCGGACGGTGCCTGTTGTGGGGGTGGGTTGGGAACGGGGAATCGCCAACGTAGTGTGAACATTTCAAAGCGTCACGCACTTTGTGGAACTTTGATTTTGTTTCAGTTTTCTTTTTGAGCAAGTCCCTTTCTCTGTTCTTTGTTTAGGGTGTCTTATTGTTGTGTTTCTTTTCTGAGTCTTGTTCGTACTTTCCTTCTCTTTTTATCTTATCTTGCATTTGTTTTTTTGTTTTTTTTCGTTCATTTTTCTATTTATTGCAGATCATGAAGAATGCGTGTAATTGAAAGAAAGTGGAAGGTATGTCCGTGTAATCTTGGATATTCGTTGTTGTTGAGAGTGGTGATGTCTAGTATTATGTTGTTTGTGGTGCAGTAGTTTGTGTCATGTTGTCTTTCGTTGGTGCATTTGGTGCAGTGTATGAGTATGTGTTGGACTGTAAGTGCTTGGTGATATGTGGTGCTTTGTGGTCGTGGACGTTTTAAAACGAGTTAGAAGTGAGTGAGTACTGTGTCCGATGCATAGTCGTGTCATTGTGCGTTCCTTATCTCAGTATTTTGATTGATAGTGTTCAATTATTCGTATTTTGGGTGTATTTCGTGGAGTTGTGTTCTTGTGGCGTCCCATATTCGTTGAATGTGTTTGTTGATTGCCTGGTGAATTGTGGGGCAGTAGTCAGATCGTGAGAAGGAGCAGTGTGCGGTTTGTTGTAGTGCTGTGGCTAGGTTTGCTTCGGTGCATGCGTGTTTGTTGCCATGTATGCTTGTGTGACTGGGGATCCAAATGATAGTTGGCTGTTGATGAGTGGTTAATTTGTTATGTATGCGTTGTATTTTGTGGATGAGATGGTGTTTGAATGTGGTGTAGGGTGTTATGCTTTGTATTGCTGATTTGGTGTCTGTGGCCATAATGTTGGGTTGAGTTTTTATGTTGTGGATATTAGCGTAGGCTGAGAAGATTGCGTATAATTCTTAATTATCCAGTGCATGTGGATGCTGTGTCGGGCAGACGGGTACGCCAGATGACCCGAGGCGGTGCTGTACCAGGGTACAGCACCGCCGCTGTGCCCGTGCATGGTATTTGTACCGGTTTCCTGTGGTCCCGACTTCATACTTTCCCCAGAAGCCTATTATTTATATATCTATTTGCTCTGTTTTCCAAGAATTAGTCCAATATACCCAACCGGGCCGCATGGCGCGCTTCCATCTGGTGTCCTGAAGCCTGGTGTCCTAACCGCAGCCCCATTGCGATGACACTCCGGCAAAGCTTTCTTGAGCAAGGACACATCTCACTACCCACAACAGTCAATCCTGTTCAAAAGTCAGATATGATTATCCGACCTAAAGGTCACATGCTCTACTCCTCACAAGACTGCCTTAACTGAGCTATTTCTCATAATGCTCTCAAACCAATTGTGTTGGCGTAAGTGATCTTCAAATACGACGGGAGTTTTGGCCCTGTGGTCCGTCCTACCTCTAGGCCCTCTAGGCCGTCTTACGCCTAGCCTCTTTAGGTCGTCCTACCTCTAGGCCACATAGGACGTCCTACCTCTACCATATAGGACTCCAAGAAGTGCTACCACTTGTTATCGTTGCTTAGCCGGATGGCTCTCTTTTCTTCAGGTGAACAGGAATTGCTCTTGTTTATCGCTTTGAGTCGTCTCCCTTGCATTCGCATAGCGAGTTGCCAGCCTCCAACGCCGTACAAAGTGGCCGGTCCCCAGGCGTGGGTATCGTACAGCCTCTGCCGAATGTGGTCCCCAGGCGTGCGTGTCGTACAACCTCTGCTGAATGTGGTCCCCAGGCGTGCTTATCGTACAGCCTCTGCCGAATGTGCCCCTCCCTCAGGCGTGCGTATTGTACAGCCTCTGCCGAATTTGATCCCCAGGCGTGCGTATCGTACAGCCTCTGCCGAATGTGGTTCCCAGTCGTACGTCTCGCACAGCCTCTGCCGAATGTGGTCCCCAGGCGTGCGTATTGTGCAGCCTCTGCCTAATGTGATCCCCAAGCGTGAGTATCGCACAGCCTCTGCCGAATATTCCCATCCCCAGACGTGCGTATCGTACAGCCTCTGCCGAATGTGGTCCCCAGCCGTGGGTATCGTACAGCTTCTGCCGAATGTGGTCCCCAGGCGTGGGTATCGTACAGCCTCTGCCGAATGTGGTCCCCAGACATGCGTATTGTACAGCCTCTGCCGAATGTGATCCCCAGGCGTGCGTATCGTACAGCCTTTGCCGAATGTGCCCCTCCCCAGACGTGCGTATCGTACAGCCTCTGCCGAATGTGGTCTCCAGGCGCGCGTGTCGTACAGCCTCTGCTGAATGTGGTCCCCAGGCGTGCGCATTGTACAGCCACTGCCGAATGTGCCCCTCCCCCAGGCGTGCGTATCGTACAACCTCTGCCGAATGTGGTCCACAGGCGTGGGTATCGTGCAGCCTCTGGCGAGTGTGGTCCCCAGGCGTGCGTGTCATCAAGACATAAAGACATGCAAGATCAGTGCAACTATGAACCACAAGGGCCCTTCTTGGTTGCACTCTGGACACTGAACCAGTTGCCCACCAAATCGTACAACCTCTGCCGAATGTGCCCGCCAGCTGCCCGACTGGTTCTCTGGAGTGGAGTTCTTCGCGTACTTCCTGGCGTACTCCAACAGTCTGTGGAATCCGGTGCTCTACGGCGGCTACAACAACGCCTTCCGACGCGGCTTCTGTCGGCTCTTTCACTGTCGCCGGCCGAGCGTCCGGCTCAGCGGTCAGTTGGCGCGGCTTCTGCCGGCTCAACGGTCAGCTGGCGCCGCTTCTGTCGGCTGACTCACTCGGGGCCGAACTGCCAGAGCTGGCAGGTCGGCCCCTCCGTGTTGGATTGCGCACTTGGTGGCAGCTGCACGCTTTGTGCCGGTCCAAACAGCTTGGTGTCCGTTCAAGCCTCAGGTGCACCACCGTCTGGTGCGCTCTATCTCTTAGGGGATTTCCCTAGTCCTTCAACACTTTTTCGGGATGGCGATGACATTCTAGCTCTGAAACTTGCTCTCAGTATTCCTCACAACCATCGCTAGCCATTAGATCTCATGGGCTCTGTTCGTCTCATAGGGACGCCTTTCAAGCCTCTTGGACATCCCAGTTCAGTCCTCTCTAGCACTGAGCGCTGCATGACCCTTGCAGTCGATGCGCCCCTAAACCCCAATAACCAACCAACCAACCTCTCTAGCCTTCAGTGACCATTTCCAATCGTCAGGGGTCCTTTCCAGCTGTTAGGAGGCCTTCCCAGTCCTTGACAGTCTTTCTAGTTTCAGGGGCTTTCTAGGTCTGACATTGGCCCTCAGTATTCCTCCTAATCATCGTTAGACCTAGGAACTCTTCTTAGCTCTCAGGGAGCTCTGTTAGCCCTCAAGGACCCTCTCAAGCTGCTAGGGACCCTTCCTAGTTATCGGCAGCTCTTGCGGTTTCAAGAACATTCTAGCTCTGGGGCTGGCCTGCGTTGTTCCTCGCCTCAATTGCCAGCTAACAGGGATGTTTTTAAATCTCTGTGGACCTCGTTCATCCATTAGGGGCCGCTCTCAACACCAGAAGAATCCCAGTCCAGTCATCTTTGACTCTCATGAGATCCTCTTCATCCCTCAGGGCCCTCTCCTGTGTGTAGGGGTCCATCACGGTTTTCAATAGTCCTGTCTAGCTCTTATCTCGGGGCATTTCAGATCTGAAATGGGCCCTCACTAGTCCTTTTCAGTTTTCATGGTTCCTGTTCATCGCTCAGGGGCCCTTTCAAAACCAAAGAACATCCCAGCCTTCTCAGACCCTCACGTGCCCTGTATATTCCTGAGCTGTTAGGGGCCAATTCCAGCTGAGACTGCTCTTTCCAGCTGGTATAGGCACCTCAGCTCTCGGGCGGGTCCTCTCTTGTCTTCACGCCCTTGTTAGCCCTCAGTGTGGGCGTCTTCAGGTCTCAAGGGCACTTTCCACACAAGCTATTAGATGTGTTTAAACTTGTCGTCGGTTATATTTCTGCTCCTCAGGGCGGTCGCCTTGAGGGCTCCATTGGACTCGACAGGGGGTAGGTACCCCTTCACCGCTTGGAAACACCACTGCTGTGTAGCAGACCAGGCCCCTCCATGGTCTTAGGAACCCTTTACGTAGCACCGGGAGCCCACCGCTTCGGCCCGGATCGTCTCCGAAGCTCATGGTCTCTATCGGCCTGAGGCCCGCTGTCAGCTCTGAGACCCTCTCCATTAGCGTAAGCCAAAGCCGACTCAGTAGCTCTCCACGTCCGGCCCGGACCCCCATCCGTCGGCTCAGGGACCCTCTTTCACAGTTCAGGACGCTCTCCGTCCGGTCCGAGTCCTCTCTTCAAAAGTTTGGGCTTCCTGTATCATGCAAGGTACCCCCTGTGGGGTTCCGGCCTTCGTCGGCCCAGGGGCCCTTCATACCGGCTCTGGGCCCTCCCAGATGACCCGGGTTCCCCAACAGCTAGTGGTCCTCTTTGTCGTCGCAGGGGACCTCCCTAGCGATCCAGGGCCTCCTATGTCAGGCCGGAGGCCCTCTTTCAACAGATTGGGTCCCATCCATCAGGCCAGGGGTTCTTGCATGGCTCGGACCCCATCTGTCAGTGTCGTCCCAAGGGCCCTTCCTTTCTGACTGTCCGAAATCTCCTCCGGCAACTACGGCCTTCTCGGTCATTTCAGTGGCCCTCTTTAACAACCGAAGGTCTTTTCCGGCAAGCCGGAGGGCCTTTTTCAAACGCTTGGACCTTGTCAATCAGTTTAGGAGCCCTTTCTCGGCTTGGGCTCCGCCGACAGCCCGGCCCGGTCGAGTTAGTAGGTCAATTCTCGAAAAGCTTGAAATATTGTTTTATAAGAACAAAGTGTACGCTTTCCAAATGAGCATTTGTATCAAAAACGCACTTATTTTATGTGTTATATGTCGAGCAAATATGTGGTTCGTTCATCCTGTCAATTAAAAAATCACGTCCATCCAGGTCACTGGAGGTCACGTGTCATGAGGTCATGAGGTGGCTTCTGAATTATTTATCACATTACAAAATATTATACGAATTGGATTCCACGAACCGTTGCGATTTTAAAAATGTCAGGATATTTATATTTTGAATGATATTTAACATAGTTATTGGCCACCAAACATTACCGTGCAGCGTGACCATACAAAAATGCTATAACTCCTGAACCATTGACCTGATCGAAACAAAGTTTTTACAGTTGGATTCAGGTCATAAGATAACAATACACACCAATTTTGCTCAAAATATTAAACATGAGGGTAGATAATTACCCCTTGGCCTGTTCGACTTCTTCTGGAATTCACCAGTTTAGTCTTGCTGTCAGTCCACACTCTTGACATGAGTTGATATCTTAATATCAGGTCAGGTGACACCATGTCTGATCACATGTCTGGTCACACCATTGGTGACAAGTGACATACTGATGTTAGGTCACACCATTGGTGACAAGTGACGTACTGATGTCAGGTTACACCATTGGCGACAATTGACGTACCGATGTCAAGTCACACCCTTGAGGACAAGTGACGTACTGATGTCAGGTTACACCATTGGCGACAAGTGACGTACCGATGTCAAGTCACACCCTTGAGGACAAGTGACGTACTGATGTCAGGTTACACCATTGGCGACAAGTGACGTACCGATGGCAGGTCACACCCTTGGGGACAAGTGACGTACCGACGTCGGCTGTCGACCACCCTCCGGCACGAACACTAAGTGACAAACCCTTCCTATAAAGCTTGTTGGAGCAAGGTCTTCCACATACCTGTGTCACGTTTGAGACATCTGTTGATCGCGAGTTGCTAGATATTTTCTCTAGAATAGCGGAATGTATTTCTATAAATGTTTACCGTTTGCGCATACTCTGACGCTGTACCTATATTTCCGATGGGTTGCGTAGCCGCTACTGGCTGGCCGCTACTGGCCGATTATGTATTTTCGGCTAACCAGTGACCAGAGTCGCAGCCAAGGGCCCCGTACGAACCAAAGGTACACGAAATCAACCAATAAGTTTTGGGAATTTCATCAAGCAAAGGAAGAAATTTTCCGCGCGCTTCGCGCTCCGATGGCGGTCTCCGCGACTTTTTTGGGGTTATGTCTCCCCTAAGAAGCTCCTAGCTATTCCTCTGCGAATGACACTCAAGCACAGAATATACTTGAGGTCACGTCAACTGGGTCACATATGTATTCATCCGTTTGACACCTTCAGTGTGAATTTTGATCCATAATCTTGCAATGTTACCGGCATAGGTCCGGTGAAACGGGACTATGTCCAACAAATGAAGTCTTTCAATTCACTGATCAATTAGCTTTGCAATTGTATCATTCCCATGCTTATGTATTTTAGTTCCCGAGATTGCCCTTCTGCATTGTTTTCCTTTCCGGTTTCAATAGGTTTGAACAGTGCACCAGACACGGTGCACCAGATACGAAAGTAACTCCGAAGAAGGTTTTCTTCTTTTCAATACTGAGTCTCTTTAAAACAATTTGAAAGTCTTACATTTTCCAACATTCGTTGTGTTGTTTTTCTATGCGTTTGGTCTGTATCGGTATGAGTATGAATTCACTGGGCATGCGTCTGTGAATATTTGAAAGTGTGTGCTTTGCAGGCAGGGCGATGCTGATTCATTTATCATCTCACCACACCTAGCGGATTATCTTTGCCCCCAACCATGGTTACTGAACACAAATTGTATGATTGCTTGCTTAGCACTACCTATTTGATAGCTGTCGAGACCAAGGAAACAAATGGTTCTGCTTTGAACCTAAGTGTTCTGAGATGCCGCAGTCGCTTCTTTCGAAGGTAACGTATCGTTTTGTCATGCAAGTTTACGTACTACATTTGCATATTTCTACCATGTAATGGACTTACAATGTTTAGCGTATGATAAAAATGTACGCCAGCATAACATTGGCGCCCTCCATTGTGTCACCGGCCCCTCCTACCAGCCCCTGTATCTCTGCAGAATGTGACACATTTCCATCTTAAATTTCACTTCGTCTCAAAGCCATGCACCTCTGCACATACCTGTCTGCTTATTTGTGTATTGCTTAAGCTGAGAGATGTCAAGCCCTATATTGGTGAGTGGGCTTCATCCTCACACCGAAGCAGACGCCACGGGGTGTCTCTGTGTCGCCTGCGTGTGGGACATAACTCTGCGACGCACCGCTATCTTTTGGGTGGTGACGAGGCGCCGCTGTGCCCGAGGTGCACCGCGCCAATATCAGTACGACACATTTCAGTCTCATGTCCCCGGCTTGCCCACGAACGGAAACGTCACTTTGTACGTTCCTCTGTCTCGCTTCGGGAAGTATTAGGAGATGAGTCTGACATTGTTTACGCGGGAGAACTTTTTAAATTCCTCTTAGAACATAAATTATCCGTGATTTACGCCGGTTACTAACGTGCTGCTGCATACGTGGCTAGTTTTACCCTAGGACAGATGTGACATCGTCACTTATAACCTGTTGCTTGATCTGACGTGTACGTGCCTCTATGTCTAATTGACTGAGTTATGGGCGCTATATGACCAATGCAGTCGATGCGCCCCTAAACTACAATAACTAATTAACTTATATGTGTATGGTTAGAGACGTGGATAGTTATGCGGGTAGGCTGATAGACCAATAATATCGATGGATAGATAGATAATAGGAGAGACACAGACACAGATTGACGGACCGTCCGTCCGACGTGCCTGTGAAGCGGCTTCCCGTGCCGATCATCGGTCGCCACTTATTGCGGCACCTGTCTCACATGCCGCCCGTGCCGGACTGATCTGCTGCACGCTCTGCTGTATTTAATTTGTATTTTATGTTGCGTTATGACCTGTATGACCACCGGTTTAATGTTCTGTGATTTTGACCTTTTCCTGCTCTGCTGCTTTATCTTATTAACGCGAGGTTGTAATAGCCACAAGTTAATTGTGGATTAACTCAATGCAAGTATGTGTCTGCGTCTGTGTGTCTGTGTGTCTGTGCGTCTGTGTGTCTGTGCGTATGTGTCTGTGTGTGTGTGTGTGTCTGTCTCAGTTCAAGGCCTCCAAGCACCGTCGAGGAACAGGATACGTCCCCAGTCATAGATCAGGATTAAATAATCCATCCATGCATTCCCTGCTGCCCAATTGGATGGAATGCAATGCGACACACTCAAACGCCTAAAACACAAATCAGACTCGGAACAAGTGCGTTGCTTTTACGGTACCCGAGTCCCTGCAACTCTCGGGCAAGAGAGGAAGGAGTGAGACGCGTCAAACTTTAAGATTTAGTTGGTTTCATATTGATATTCAGGAACTGCATGCACCGTGGGTGCATCGTTCGTGTTTGATATGCATTGGTTTTGCGTTCAACGCCTTTCTTTTTCGATTCGCACCATAAAATGAAGGTATGCTATTCAGATGGTGCCATTCACTTTCTGTTATCGCTGAGCCATTTCGGCTGACAACTTCGTACTAGGGGGAGGGGGAGTACTTGGTACTCACCCTTCCCCTCTATAAGTGGATGGGTACTTTGGAGTACAGTTTGTCCGAGTATGTGTGAAGCAGCCAAGATTATAGTCATTTTCACTCACTTGTGGATGCAGAATGGAAGGAAAATAATCTTGGGAGAGGGAAATATGTAAGTACCATATAACATAATTATCAAGACCCCATTATTTACACAAAAGTTCTCGGGTTGGAATCATTAGAGCTACACAAATATTTTGATCAATCCGTTCTTCTCAGATTGATGGGAATTGAGGAAATGACAATGCATCTATGCAATTTACATGGACATTTTCGTTTTGCTCCCACCTGGACCAGTCATTATTTTCACAGTAGACCTGACCACAGTAGACCTGACCACAGTAGACCTGACCACAGTAGACCTGATCACAGTAGACCTGATCACAGTAGTGTCATTGCGACACAATAGACTTTGACCACAGTAGTATCATTGCCACACAGTGGACCTGGCCACAGTGGTGTCATTGCCACATAGTAGACCTGACCACAGTAGTATCATTGCCACATAGTAGACCTTTTTTAAATTCGGTCCGAATTCTTGCTGAGGTGGCTTTATGAACCAGAGCCCGATTCCTAAGCAGAACTTGTTGCGTGAACCCTGGCCCCACCACCCACCCAATCCATGCATTCCAGTTCAACGGAAGAATTTTGAGAGAGATTATCGTGCCGACAATGCACCGACACGGTCGTGTCGGTGCGTTGACCACAGTAGTGTCATTGCCTCACAGTAGACCTGACCACAGTAGTGTCATTGCCACACAGTAGACCTGGCCACAGTAGTGTCATTGCCACACAGTAGACCTGACCACAGTAGCGTTATTGCCACACAGTTGACCTGACCACAGTAGTGTCAATGCCACACAGTAGACCTGACCACAGTAGTGTCATTGCCACACAGTAAACCTGAGCACAGTAGTGTCATTGCCACACAGTAGACCTGACCACAGTAGTGTCATTGCCACACAGTAGACCTGACCACAGTAGTGTCATTGCCACACAGTAGACCTGACTACAGTAGTGTCATTGCCACAAAGTAGACCTGGCCGTAGTAGTGTCATTGCCACACAGTAGACCTGACCACAGTAGTGTCATTGCCACACAGTAGACCTGACCACAGTAGTGTCATTGCCACACAGTAGACCTGACTACAGTAGTGTCATTGCCACAAAGTAGACCTGGCCGTAGTAGTGTCATTGCCACACAGTAGTCAGTACCACACATGTTGTCAGCCACACAGTAGACCCACTTGAAACGACATGACGTCGCAGAAAATCCTGTTCAGATATGAGGGTGCAACAGTTATCACAGCCGCTTCCTAGTGTAATCCCAGACTAATTTGTCTCATTAAAGGAAGTGCAGCTTCGGCTCTGGTCCTCACCTGGCAGCTGAGTTGGGGTGGCGATCGCAGCTGAGCTGGGGTGGCGGTGGAGGTCGCACATTGTGACAGGTCACCGCACATTGTGACAGGTCACACATTGTGACAGGTCACCGCACATTGTGACAGGTCACCGCACATTGTGACAGGTCACCGCACATTGTGACAGGTCACCGCACATTGTGACAGGTCACACATTGTGACAGGTCACACATTGTGACAGGTCACACATTGTGACAGGTCACCGCACATTGTGACAGGCCACCACAAATTGTGGCAGGTCACCGCACATCGAATGTTGACAGAAGACAGACCGCCACTCCGGTCCACCCCAGTGGATATGGGCGCTGTATGACCAACCCAGTCGATGCGCCCCTAAGCCCAAATAATCGACCAACCATGGCTATAGCAATCAACCATCGATCAACCATGGCTATAGCAATTAAATAGCCATTGAGTTTGATTGTGATGGTTGGCATCGCGTGCTGGCTGACTTACGTCCAGCGACCGATGGGGTGGCACCAGATCCATGGAAGATCCCATGGTAGATCCCATGGCAGATACTATGGCAGATCCCATGGCAGATCCCATGGCAGATCCCACGGCAAATCCCACGGCAGATCCCATGGCAGATCCCATGGCAGATCCCATGGCAGATGCCACGGCAAATCCCATGGCAGATCCCATGGCAGAACTCATGGCAGATCCCATGGTAGATCCCACGGCAGATACTATGGCAGATACTATGGCAGATACTATGGCAGATCCCATGGCAGATCCCATGGCAGATCCCATGGTAGATCCCACGGCAGATACTATGGAAGATACTATGGCAGATACTATGGCAGATCCCATGGCAGATCCCATGGTAGATCCCATGGCAGATCCCATGGTAGATCCCACGGCAGATACTATGGCAGATACTATGGCAGATACTATGGCAGATCCCATGGCAGATCCCATGGCAGATACTATGGCAGATCCCATGGCAGATCCCACGGCAAATCCCATGGCAGATCCCATGGCAGATTCCATGGCAGATCCCATGGTAGATCCCACGGCAGATATTATGGCAGATACTATGGCAGATACTATGGCAGATACTATGGCAGATACTATGGCAGATCCCATGGCAGATCCCATGGTAGATCCCATGGCAGATCCCATGGCAGATACTATGGCAGATCCCATAGCAGATTCCATGGCAGATCCCATGGTAGATCCCACGGCAGATATTATGGCAGATACTATGGCAGATACTATGGCAGATACTATGGCAGATACTATGGCAGATCCCATGGCAGATCCCATGGTAGATCCCACGGCAGATCCCATGGCAGATACTATGGCAGATCCCATGGTAGATCCCATGGCAGATCCCATAGCAGATCCCATGGCAGATCCCATGGTAGATCCCATGGCAGATCCGGCGGTGGTTCCGACGGCACGGATCAAAGTCAGGTGACGTCAAGCCAATGGTGTGGCAGAAGGGAGTCGTATCCGGGCGGGCAGCCAACGCACTTGGATCTGGAGGTAATGTCTGGAGGACTGGAGGTCATGTCTGGAGGTCTGGAGGTCTGGAGGTCAGCTTCGATAGATGGATAGATATCGGCGAGGGTCGCGTCGATTCGCCAACTGCTACCAGATGCGCGCTGAACACAGGTACCCGGATGATGCAAAGGTTGAATAAACACTTGAATTGCCATCACCTGCAACATAGCTTGGATCAACTCTCTCCAATCGGGCTTTGAGACTAGTAGAGATTATAGATATGGATTTTAATCATCAGAATAATCGGCATAGCTTATTTCCCATCGTTCGCACCGACGTGATGTCACTTTGTACCGACAAAACAAATGTCTATGCTGCCTCACGAATCTCTTTTGCAGTGCTTGAAGGTTCCTTCCGTCTTTCTGGCTTGTGCTTACTGGTCGGTTTTCTACGCCATTGATAGTGAACGAGGCTAATTCAGAAGAAATCCAGTTAATTACCGTAAGCACTGGCAAAGTACTGCAAGTGCTTGCAAAGTAGTGCGAGCACCGACAGCCTCGTGCAGTCGGGTGCCACGAATAAAAGGCAACCGCTTTTTATCGGCTGACATCGAAGCGGTAGCTCATTACAACGGGACTTTTGCGTCGCAGGCCGGCGAGTTGAGAAGGTGATGGTGAGCTCATCAAAAGCTGATATGGGTCTTGGGCTGTCGATAGCGCCTTGATTAACAGCTGTCGAAGGAGAGTTGTCCATTTATTTCAGCTCGTTTATCACCGAAGATCGTCTTGAAAGTCCAAGTCCACTCGATGATCATCGAGTAAGGCACTAGTGCCTTTTAGTCGTAAAATGCACGGTAACTGCCATACGGTTGCCATGGGATGCTGGACTTGCAAGTAGTCACGTAGATGACGATTTCTTCTTAATCCGAGTTCGCGCAGCTGGTAATTACCTTGGCTGGAGCAGATCTGTCCTGACCAAGGCTGTCGCTGACTGTAATTGCCTATCCATGCTTTAGAATTGGGCGTTTCTAATGGTGCATACAGTGTCACGTTTTTGTCGGCTAAGGCGACTGATGGAAGGATGGAATGCCTCTACCTTGCGTAGCTCATGATGTATGTACCACAGCATGTGAATGGCGGAACATCTCATAATGATATTGCTAAGAAAGCAGAGTGAAAAACGTTCTGCTTATATAAAAAATCATCAAATAGAACCGAATGATCACTGGACATACTTCGGCCACAGTCCTTCACTAACAGTATCCATTTTGATTATAAAACACGCCAAGTGTACATTGTGACCCAGCGCAGTGGTCCGCCTTCATTCTCTCAATATATAATTATTTGCCTGATATACACTTTTTTGCCTTGTGCACCTTAATTGATATACATAATGTATAGCCTTTATATATACTTTCATGTTTTATATTGTAAGGTATTATTTTTAATTATTTTACTTTGTATTATGTATTATTTATAAGGTACATCTATGTGTATAGTTATAAGTATATTTATATACCTTATATGAACATATTGTAGTAAAAGTTCAGGTCCATCCCTGACGGGGGCAAACCTTCATTTTCAGCTCGTAGAATAGTCTAGTGTACCTCAGCGTTTGCGATATTTAAAACCCCGGTAATGTTTTCAATGATGGCTCCGACTCACATCTCAGAGCTCTGATCTGCACACCTCTTGACACGCACTTCCAAAGCCAGCACTTGTATTGTGCTATTAGTCAGCGACCATGAAGATCAGTCATTAGTGGCGCAGCGTGATATAGGCGATGATACAATAGCTTTTCATCTCATCAGACAGGTGCAACAACTTCTCTGTCGATCTACATCTCAACAGACATATCAGACATACCTCCAGTGGTGAGCCAGCCCTCGTGAAAAAGTCCTACAGGATTCTCAGAAAATCCCCACGATCCTACAGGATCCTGCACATTTCCGCAGACACTCCTGCACAGACATGCGATCCTGCAGGACAACCCTGCAGGATTTGAGAAATATAGAAAGCTGTCCTACAGGATTGTAATGTCATGCATGACTGTCCTGCAGGATTCCAATGGCATGCATGACTGTCCTGCAGGATTTTACACATAACTATTCAGGTCCGTCTTAAAGGTTTGATGTGATGCAATTTTCAGTAACATATCTTGGGAGGGGAACTGGGAGCATGTGCTCCTGCCCTATGGAAACTGGCGCCCCTTCGGCCGGGAAGAGGCACCCCTCCGAGAAGGTTCGAGTGCTGTACATGATCATGTGGTTTATTGTACAGAATTCTGACAATAATCATGCAAGATCCTTCACAAAACCATGAAGGGTCATGTACCATTCAGGTACAGGATGAAGTGTGATTCACATGCAGGATCCAGCAAAACTTACGTGCTGTAGGATTTATGTTCAGGAACGTGTAGGATTTATGTGCAGGACCCTGTATAATTTATATGCAGGACACCACAAGATCCGGTAGGCTCCCATTCAATTTGTATGCAGGATCCTGCAGGACGGTCATGGATCCAACAGGATTGATGTAAAGAATCCTGCAGGACAGCCCTGGATGCGACAGGATTTATGTGAAGGATCCTGTAGGATTTATGTGCAGGATCATGCAGGACAGCTCTAGATCTGACAGGATTTATGTGAAAGATTCTACAGGATTTATGCGCATGATCCTCCAGGACGGCCCTGGATCCTACAAGGTGTATGTGATGGATCCTGCAGGACAGTTGTGGTGTAGCGGAGCGCGAGTGAGAGCACCAGCATGTTTGGCGGTTGACTGCTGTGCATGAGTGCTGCCATCTATTAGACGATGTAGTGTACTTAAGGTTCACCCTTTGATGTAAGATGACAGTGTCATTAATCGTGCTTAACCATGTCAATTATAGCTTGTTTCTCTGCTTATATCTAATGCCCTGTGTCCAATAGCCATCTGCCATAATAGCTGTCTACTTCACTCAACTGACTGACCTGTACGCTTTCACAAATGCATGTACTTTTCGATATCTTCGTTCTTCAATGTAATAACTAGGTTTCAGGCTTCAACTGTTCGGTTACCTATTGTGCCGGCACACAAATGTCCCATCTTGTGTCTCTGGCATCATCTCTCTGGAGGTCGACCACGCTTAGATAGCACACTTCATGGGTGTCAATTGGCGACAGGACGTCTCTGGCTTAAGACTAACCAGCATTACCTTTCTTTCATTACCTGAACACTACCACGGTACCTCTCATCCATTACCTGTCATCACCATAGTACCTTTTCTCCCTGGTGGTTTTCCCAGATCCTACGCCTGTCCACGCACCTAGGCGCTATAGTGGATTCGGCAGGATTTATGTGCAGGATCATGCAGGACAGTCCTAGATGACAGGATTTATGTGAAGGATTCTGCAGGATTTATGCGCATAATCCTGCAGGACAGCCCTAGATCCTACAGGATTTATGTGAAGGATCCTGCAGGATTTATGTGAAGGATCCTGCAGGATTTATGTGAAGGATCCTGCAGGATTCATGTGAAGGATCCTGCAGGATTCATGCAAAGGATGCTGCATGATTTATGTGAAGGATCATGCAGGACAGTTCTGAATCCGACAGGATCTATGTGAAGGATCCTGCAGGATTTATGGGCAGGATCCTGCAGGATCCTGTAGTATCCTTGTATCAATATCTCACACAGAATCCTGCAGGATCCCTCAAGACGCTGTCCTGCACAATTGTGCAGGACAATCCTGTAGGATTTTTCCACTAGGGAGGGCGGGCTAGGCGGCGGGCCAGGCCGCGGGCCAGGCCGCCCGCGTCGTACGTTCGTCGACCAGAGAGTGAGAGCGTTCATCTCCGGCTCAGTCACTAAGTAACCTCAGGCAACGCCGTACCACGTGACCAGCCCGCAAATACGTCATTGACACATGACTGACGGCGCCACAGACCAGTGGGGTTACTCATCCCCGCCAGAGAACAAAGGCTCGCTCTGAACTCCGCGCTGTCTCTCCCACATCAGACATACCACGTCTGCTCAGAGTCGTTCTCTGGTCGGCTCGGATCGCAAACATAACCCACAACATTTGATAAGCATTTCCTGCCTGCAGTCGACAGTGGCATTCCGAAGCTATCTAGTCAGGATGCAGAGCCGTTGTCGGTGGTTCAGGTATTGGCCGAAGTCATAACATGCATTAAGACGTGTCCGGCCGGCCGTCGACAGTGGCGGCATGATTCACGCGTCACCCGGCGTTATACAATGGCGCATTCTCAAACGATGAGGGCCGAATGGTATGATTATATCTAACATTGTTACAATATGTATGCACATCTGCAAAATACATACACACACGTAACATCAGCCAACATCAAGATGTCGCTAGGAGTCAAACGCAATGGTAAAGCGGACATCTGAGATCTCCAGTAAAAGAAAGAAAACAGGTAGGTTCATGATGCCATTCAAGAGCTCTGTACGGCGAGCATGTATGCGGTATAGTCGGAGTAAGCGTGAAGTAAGGAACCAATCAGACGCGTCAGAGTTTCGCTTCAGGCACTTTGTTATTACGTCATACATTTGTAGACGGTGCAGGCGGTGTAGGCGGAAAATCGCGTAATCTCCGACTGCACGTTTAACTTGTGCGTGGATGAGGCAGTCGAGACGAGGCTGGACTAGGACGGGTACCGGCCGGGGATATGTATATATGTATATATATATATATATATATATATATATATATATATATATATATATATATATATATATATATATATTTATACTTCTATGAATATACCATGCATTACAAAACCACTTCATTGATTATGCGCCCTTAATCCCAAATAATCGATCAATCAAATTTGTTCTTCAATTTTAGCCATTAAAGCCGTGTTCTTCCAGTAAACTTAGCAGAATTAAAATGGATTTAGTTCCAGGACATTTGCCATTTACCCTGGTCTTTGGTATTTCTATAGAAGGCACTGAGTTCAATTTGAAGAAAGACGTATGCACTGGACTTGCTGAAGTTTACCTAGCAATTTCTCCATCTACCATTTATTTGGGAAATCCATGTAACCTATTTCATATCACACCACTGAGCATTGGCACAACGGATGATGCAGAATCCTTTTGTGACAATGATATTACACAATCCAGCATGAGCATGTTTTAGGCAATGCAACATCAATGGGCTTTAGGTGACCCAACGTCAGTCGTGAGGCGTCATGAGAGTACATGACACCGGTGGTGTCGCTCTGGTGGTGGGTTTGTGAAGAAACACCATCAGAGTGTGCTTCCTGGGGACGAGTAGTTTAGGGGTAAGTTGCCCGTCTCACAGTCGAAAGGTTGTGGGTTCGAGTCTCATCTGTCGCTACCCTTCGCCCGCGGCCAATCGGCGTGGGAGATTGGCGACGCTACACGGCTGAACAGTCGAAGTTTCGTAAAACCAATAACCAACCAAGAATGTGCTTCTTATGATTAATGCCATATTCCAGTTTCTAGAGGGGGTGCCAGTGATTTCCGATGGTCAAATCTGTCCCGACATGGGACAGATCCATAGCCCCCCCCCCCCCCCACCCTGTGCTGCCCTTCAGACGGCACGGTAGACGTGCCTCACGTGATAAGACATTGCTCAGATTCCTTCCTGTGACTTAGCGTTGAGTCTACTTGGTGTGATGGTGTGCAGATGAGACTTCATAACAAACTTTATGATCGCATAGTCGACTGGGTGGTGCCACTTGGAGCGGTCTTAAATGAAAATTTTGTCATTGGGGATTATTCGCACACAGGTGAAAGTGGCACCGACTTGCATTCACTATACCCGGTATTAGGAAGGCAGGAACTTGTTTTCTTTGATGTGCCGGAAGTCAAACGAAATATTGCACAAAAAGTATCTGCATTGACAGTATTTCACGGTCATGGAAAAAATTGAACTATATATTGGTTATTTAACTTTAATGCCACATCGTTTTAAATGCTTTATTTAATTAATCCTCGCACTTTGATATTATAATTGCCTCATCTTTATGATTCCATCATTCTCGACTTCCTCCCCATCATCTTCATTTCGATCGACGCTTGAAGTTAAAGGTTAATTGTATCGCTCCATGTTCCTCTGCTAATCCCAAACAATGTGGTAGTGGCTGAGGTCTAGATCAACTCTCATCTCCACCAAAACCCCATGGCAGTAAGCCAGATATCAAAACGTAACTCGAGAGTAAGGTTTCCCGCTACCAGTGAAAACGATGCAGAATCCAACACTCTTCGTTGTCGAGTTTTTCGTTCAGAAACGATTGGCGGAGTAATCCGACTTGGCAATTTTAATATCTATCAAGATCCATTCAGCAACTATCGTTAATACTGACTTGGCAGACGTGAGGTGGATAACGCAATTAATCTGCCTACACGCCTAACCGTGCTGCGACCCGGCTCCACCGTCACACCAGCCAGCGGGCGCTGAGGCGCCCCGGCTCCACTGTCACACCAGCCAGCGGGCGCTGAGGCGCCCCGGCTCCACTGTCACACCAGCCAGCGGGCGCTGAGGCTGTGCCGCCGTCTGCCTCTCCGCAGGGCTGCAGCTCCTTCCGCGCGGACATTCCCTACTCACGCGAGTCACGCTCTCCAGCATCGCCACGCGAACCCAGGCCACCTCCAACATCTCCATAGCATCGCAGTCCAACTCGCACCACCGACCGCCACCGGCCATGCCAACTGCCGAACGTTGATCGCCCCGAGGGGCCTCTTACATACAGGTGAGAGGCCGCACCTGCTAGAAGGTTCTCTGTTATCGATTTAAATTGTGCCCAGTAAGCATCCAGCGGTATGTGGAAATTGATGTAGTTCTTTCAGCCAGCTCTTGAATGGCTTTCAGTTCGGAAACGTCACGCTTTTGTTTTGATGGTACTATTACATATTGCCATTACACATAGTTCATATTGTAGATTACATTGCATATTGTATTTCTATACACAGTATATATTACATACACATTACATGTTGCATGTTACATTACTATTACATATACATTGCTACATAGTACCATTACCACCATAGGGATCCACTGTACGCAAACCACCTTGTACTTTGGGATGGCGTCTCAAACGTTCACTGGATTGGCAGTCAGGTGTTGTACAATGAATGGAATATAAGTTTCACAACTGCTTTTGTCCAAATAATTTCCAATCACCAAACTATTTTTGACGCCATGTTTTCACTGAAGTCGCGAATTTTATTATCATTACATTGCGCATTAGCCCATATGTTTTATGTTCGGTGTTGGATGATAATTTGTATTTAGATTACTATTCTCACATATGTTTTGACATATTTTTATCCGAAATTTAGTCCGAGTTATTGCTGGAGTGGCTATATATGGATCCTACGCTAGGCAGAGTTTGTTGAGTGAGCCATGTCCCCACGATCCGATCAGTGAATTCCAGTTCAACGGTTAAATTTTGATCGATATTTTATCGTGCCGTTAATTCACCGACACTTCCGCCCCGGTCGCTCGTCCCCTGCCTTATCGGGCCAGTCGCCAACGGACCCTGACAGCCGGGGGCTAAATGCGGGTACGGGAAGTGACTGTAACCGTGTCTTGACAGGACAGGGAAGACCAATACAGGCGAGCTCTTTAACCAACTGAGCTAACAGGTGACTCCAGGGCTCAAAAATAGCGCCGTCCTGGCGATAGCGTCGGCGACCAGGTGCAGACTCACCAGGCCGCAGTGGCGACCAAAACCATAATTTGTATTTGATATGTCCGTCAACATTTGAACCATAAGGGATAGAATTAATCGGTGTATCAGATATTTTCATTTAGCAGCAATGATCTTTTTCCAGATCAAAAGTATACTATGAGCGTACCGCTAATGCTACCAAATGTCCCATCCCTCTGACCTACCATATTTATACTAGAACCTCCCGTCGGCACAGGACGGCGCTTTTCTGACAACCGCAATGCTAAACCAATGGCATACCGTGGTCGCCAAAAGTGCCGACGGAACGCCGACCCGCCGACCAATGTGGTCGTCGCCTAGGAATCTAGTTGTAAATGTGGAATTGGAATCAGGCAACTCTTGGTGGCTTGTTCAGTCGTTCGTTCGAAAATTGGTTGTTTACGGCACTTGTACCTAATCGTGATGGTGAATTAATGTCGCGTTTTCGTAAATTGATTGCTTGACCGCCTTGATTCATATTGACATTGCCGAGGTAGGTACCTGGTTAGATACCCAGGCGTGGACTCTATTCAACCATTCAAGATACTTACAGGGAGCCAGTTTGCTCCTGGAGGTCAGAGGTCAAATTGGATCAGGATAATACAGAAAGGTATGCTGATGCTCCTACCTACTCAGGCACCTAGGTAGGAACCTACCTAGGTGCCAAGGTACCTTCCTAATTACAAGGATATGATCATGGGTAGCAGTGTCCAGAGTGTAAGCATTGGTAAATATGTTTTTTTTACTTCGAATATGCCATTTTAAGACAAAAATATCATAAGAACATGTTTCATAATGGGATTAAGATGATGTAGCATGTTGCCTACCTAACCATTTACCTATTACCAGCATAAGTGCATGCATACTTTTCATTTGGTAATGAAGATAATATCAACATATTGATATTTAGTTGGGGCAATATATAATGAAGAATGTAATATGGAAAATAAATCCTAATCTAACATAGCTGCTGCTGCTAGGTGATTTTATGTTTTATCCCATGTGTTATATCAAGCCTTTCATTCTAACCTAGTCTTTTTCTTTCTTGAAAGAAATATATCAGAGTCGAACACCATCTTCAGAAAAAGGAAAAATCAAACATTTTCTGCAAAAAAACAAGAAAGCAAAACATAATTTCATTCCATTTTGAGCAGGAATGAATGGTTCTATTGTCTTAATCACGTTCCGAAATATGATCTCACAATATTGGGTATAATTGCACTTTCAGGTATGCATGAGGCAAGTTTTGCACACATTTTACCTCCATAAAGCAAACAATAGGGTAAGGATTGGTTAGGTTAAGCTTTTCTTTTAGGAGATCTCATCGAGGTCTTTAAATTTGTCCATGGTCAGGAGCAGGGTTATCTCAGGGAACTGTTTGAATTTAACAGAAATGATGCAATTAGAGGTTATCAATTCAAAATTAAAGTTAATCACAGCAGGACAAGGTTAAGACAGTCCTTCTTCACCAACAGGGTAGTAGAACACTGGAACCAGCTGCCAGAAACCATTGCCAGTAGCAACACACTGAACATCTTTAAGAACAGCATAGACAATCATTATAAGAATAGGGGGCTTGTTTTTGCTGTATTCCAGGGAGAGTTGATCAACACATTTGGTGGACAACTGGTTCAGTGTACAGAGTGCAACCAAGAAGGGCCCTTGTGACTCATAGTTGCACTGATCTTTTATGTCTTTATGTCTTTAAGTTAAAAACTCCTTTTTGAACCTTTTTCAACAAAAAAGCCTTTCTTCAAAAACAGATTGAGCTAGGGTAGGCTATGTTAGGTATTTTAATTTGAAAATATTTGCGAAAAATTGAAAATTCCATTTTTGCAAGGAATGTATTTTCTTACATGGAAGGTTAGGCTAGGCTAGGTTAGGTTATGCTATGTTGCAATTTTCTCTTTCTTTTGCACATCATTTTTATGCTATATTACCCAACTCCAAGCCCATTTGTTGAGTTATTTTGCCTACTAACTGAAAAGTATGCATATGCACAGGAAATGAGTGGTCACATCATGTTGACCACCTTCATAGAGATTGCATTGGAAAAAGAAATTCAAAGAATTCAAAAATTATCTTAAGATGCAGATTTACCTAATGTTGTCCTGATGTGTCATGTCGTTCTGAAAGTTAAAAAAAAACATCTAGTGTAAAATTTTGGGTATTATTGTGCTTTTAGGTATTCACAGGACAAGTTTTACACGCACTTTACTGCGATGAAGCAAATAATGTTGTTAGGTTTGGTTACATGAGGTTTGTTTAGGTCTTTTTATTGATAACAATTTTCATTTGTTTACAAACAAAAAGTTGATTTTTCCTTCAAAAGCAGGTTAGGCTATGTTAGGTGAGGTTTTTCATTTGTTGAATCTTGAGAAATAAGTATGAAATCTTTCTATTTTTTTATATTTCTTTTCTAATGGTAGCTTTGTTAGGTTATGCTGTTTCTTTTGCTTTTTAACATTATTTGTATGCTATATTACCCAATTGAAAGCCACCTTTTTAGTGTTCTTCTACCTGCCAACTGAAAAGTAAGCATTTGCAGAGGAAATGAACGGTCATATCATGTTAACCATGTTCATAAACCATTGGAAAAGGAAGGTCCAATAATTCAAAAATTGCCTCAAATCATAAATTTACCACGTTTTGTGTGGACAAAATTAACATGTACTCTTTGTATTTCATTAAATTAGAAATCATGACATAAGATATCCTATGATAACACCTTTGCCTTACAGAGGAAAAGCATGTGATTACTGATTAGCATGTCGTGTATACAGTCTAAACTACAAATTACTGAAGCTCCTAAGATAGCAAGTGGAGAAGACTTAGATAAAGATACATATATGGAAGAACATTGGAATGTAGAGCTGGTGCTGATTTGGTCTGCTTACTTTGCTTTTCTTTTCCATCCACCTTGCCATGCCAGAATTTGTTGTGCCATTTCCAATTCTTTAAAAAAAAAAAAACATCAACTCTAATATGCACACAGATTACAGCATAATGATGTTACTTCTTCATCCAGATACTTTGAATAGGATATATCTAGGATAGATGGTATTTTTCCACTCTGGCCAGGATATGGGTCTTCAGCATCCAAATCCAGTGTGAAAAGAATACATGCATATTATGCTGGATTTCAAATAAAGTAATTGTACCAAAATTTTGGTGCACTGTACAATCATTCCAGGACATGCACAGATGTGTAGAGTTTGGCTTGAAAAATATGCTTTGTTCAGGCATATTTTTTCCCAAGTTACTTATTCAGAAATCTTGAATAGTATATATCTAGAATAGATGGTATTTTTCCACTCTGGCCTGGATATGGCTAGGATATGGGACTCGAGCATCCAAATCCAGTGTGAAAATAATACATGCATGTTATACTGGACTTCAAACTGAAATAATTGTGCCAGAATTCTGGTGCACTGTATAATCATGGCACAAGTAAAGATGTGTTGAGCTATGCTTGAAAGAAATGCTTGGTTGAAGCATAATTTTTGCCAAGTATGCCTGAATATGTACCATTATTTCATTTTTTGATGGAACTATGCTAGATATGTCTAGAGTAATATGTATTCTCAAGTTGCTTCAACATGGGCAACAACTTAAAACCAGGAAAGTTTGGTTAAATACTTTTCCCTTCAATAAAGCTGTCATGAGCTGTAGCATATATGTATATGTGATGCAAGTTTGTTGCTGTGTGCCAAATTTTGATGGAATTCTTCAGTTTCAAAGCAAGGAGGGTTGGACATGGTTGAATTTGTTATTTAATGTTGCATTTCGAGAGCAAAATGTTTAACATTCCATTCCAAAATTGTAATTTTGTCTTTCTGAACCATTAACTCCTTTCTGTATGTTCCAGTTAGCTCGGGCATGTCAATCAAACAGGAAGAAGTTTGCAGTCATTTGCAAACATCTCAAATCTTTTGGTGAAAAGGTCCCATATATTATATTCCCATATATTCCAGATAATTATCCATGGAGCATAATTTTTAGCAGCACGTACATATCAGCAGTCAGCAGGCTGGATTTGTGCTTTGCAATCCTGGATGTGGAGAGGACATTTTTGGGTGTAATTGAATATGGAGTGGATGCTTTTATTCCAGCTTATGGCATCAGAATCTCGGCTTGTACTTTCCAGTAAATCTTGAGCACATCACAGAGCAGAGCAGAGCAGTCAAGAACCATTATTGACCTACAAGTGAGAATAATGAAGAAGATTTCCTCAAGAGGATGATGCTCTGGATGCACCAAATCCAGGATTAACCAATTTTTCCAACCCCGGCAGTCACTGATCTGGTTGTATATGTACCCCCACCCTTTCTGATTACTATTGATCGCATATTCTTCTATGCTCAACCGAGTGGGGTGATGCCAGGGTTCAAGATTTGGCTTGTGGGTGCAGTATATTGATATATTATGGCCAGTCAAACATTTTAATTCAAATTAGCATTATTGGCGTTGATCTCAGCTAACCCCACTATCTCCTATTATTATATTCCCTGCATGCATTGCGTTTTGTGTGAACCCATTTCTCATCAAGGTATGTGGGATATCGGCGTTTACGTCGGTCCTGGCTCCGCACTGCAAGAGCCGAACTGAGAGCATGGATTCGCGCGGCTGTTTTAAGGACAGCAACAAGAAGTTGTCGTACAAGATGGACAACATCCGCATAGTCAGTGACCTGCGCGCCACCCAGGCTTCGCCGACCGAGAGTGTCGTCGGCGCTGTACTGGCGGCTGCGTCTCGCCTGTATATTAGCGGGTTGATTTCCAACACCGTGCCACCAGAGTCCGTCCGTGCCACTTACCACGTCCTAAAGAAACTGCCGTGCTCGCAGTGCAAGTCTCGGCACTGGTGGTACATTTGTGGCCTATCTACATCTGTTTGGAACACATCGCGTGCTGACCACCAAAACGTCTCACATCAGTTGATCGTTCGGCGGAACGCCCCAGATGTGGCACGCAGACTGTATCACAGAAAGAGTGCTGCAAAGAAACCCTTGCTTGAACAATTGAACAGCTTTATACTTGCGAGCATTGGGGAGGGCGATGGAATGAACTGTGATTTCCCGCTACAAGTCGTCGAGGCACCTTTAGAATTTAGCATATCTTACGTCTGTAGAGATGTGGCAAAGTGGTAGCAACTACTTGTGATACTTGTGATGACTATTTGAGGCGTCCGCTGTCGCACCTGTGAGGCGACTACTGCCACGGCTGTGAAGTGGCCACTGCTACGGCTGTGAAGCGGCCGTTATTATGTTTGTGAGGCGGCCACTGCCACGGCTGTGAGACGATGACTGTCATGGTTGTGAGGCGGCCACTGCCACGACTGTGAGGCGGCTGCTGTCATGACTGTCAGGCGGCCATTTCCTCAACTGTGAGGCGGCCGCTGTCATGACTGTGAGGCGGCCACTTCCGCACCTGTGAGGCGGCCGCTGTCATGACTGTGGGGCGGCCACTGTCATGACTGTAAGGTGGCCGCTGCTCTGGCTGTAAGGTGGCCGTTGTCAGGGTTGTGAGGAAGCCGCTACCGCACCTGTGAGGCGGCCACTGCCACGGCTATGAGGCGGCCACTGCTGCGACTGTGAGGCGGCCATGGTCAGGGCTGTGAGGCGGCCGCTGCCGCACCCGTGAGGCGGTCACTGTGATGGCTGTGAGGTTGCCGATGCCGCGGCTGTGAGGCCGCCACTGCCGCGGCTAAAACTGATCGGCAATGGTGTGACATGTTATCTTAGTTATGCCTAATTTTGCACCACTGAAATTCATATAGATCAGGATTCCATCCATATCAGCGTATTTTCATGTTTCTTCCACAAAATATATCCAGCTGAAAAATGTGCTTCAGAAGATTTTAAAGGAAGGGGCTTACGTCTACTAGTTCTGCTACTACCGTCCAAGTGTACAAGTACTGTACCTATCAGCAATTAATAATTTTTCGTTGTTTTGTATGTGATGTAAGATGACAGCTAATGGGAATTATAAATATTCATCTGGACTAGAAATGTAATCTATTCTATACACGGTAGAAGATTGTGAGTAAATGATGTCCGATTGCCGAAGATCGCTTGGGATTTTTCACCTTTATGTGCCGAACTCCGGATTGTGTCATTCTTCGCTATCTTCGAGGGAATTTTGTTCATCCTCCACTGTCTCCGAGCGACTTTGCTATCCGAGCGACTTTGCTATCCTGTGAAATGTGGGAAAAGTTCAAATCTTACTTGAGGGAAATTCAGATTAGACATGTCCCCCAAAAGCAAAGGCGCAAAAGAAGGGTAGGAAAGCCAGCATGGCTTACACCAGATTTGAGGAGATCAATTAAGGCTAAGAAAGATGCATTTAGAGTATTTAAGGAAGCTTCAAATATCGCAAATCTAAGGTCGTCTCAAAAAGCTAGAGATGCTGTGAAGCAGAAAACAAGAGCAGCAAGGCGAGCAAAATAATTGGATTTGGCTAGGAACTGTAATGGGGACAGTAAAAAGTTATTTAGTTTCTACAAGCTAAGTAAAGTTTCAAGCACAATTGGTCCACTGGAAGTAAATGGCACTATATTGAGTGAGGATGGTGAGATGGTTGAGGAGCTGAGCAAGCAGTTTAAATCAGTGTTTACAGTGGAGGATGTGACAAATTTGCCAACCGTGAACCAAAGTTCAGTGACAGGTGATCAGATACACCATGTTGATTTCATTGATAGTGATGTTGTTTTCAATTATATCAGAAAAATAAAGCCAAAGAAGGCAGCAGGACCTGATGGAATTTATGCTAGGGTTTTGCGGGAAGCTGAAAAAGAACTGGCAATTCCACTTAGTATAATATTTTGTTGATCAGTTTCACAAAATGAAATTCCAACAGATTGGAAAAGGGCAAATGTAGTTCATATTTTCAAAAAAGGAGAAAGAGGGAAAGTTGAAAATTATAGGCCAGTAAGCCTCACATCCCTAGTCTGCAAGGTATCCGAATCAATTATCAAAGATAGAATAGTTAGTTTTCTGGAAGGAAACGGATTGATTCAAGATATTCGGCATGGGTTTAGAAAAGGGAGATCGTGTCTGACAAATCTCTTGGACTTTTTAAATTTTGCTACAGAACAATTTGATCAGGGAAATCAGGTTGATGTAGCATATCTTGACTTTAGTAAGGCCTTTCACAAGGTACCCCATAAACGGTTAATGATGCAGCTTCAGGTCCATGGCATTGCAGGTAGCATCCTAAAATGGATTGAGTTGTGGCTTTCAGATAGACAGCAAAGAGTGATGGTGAATGGTACAAAGTCATCATGGCAAAATGTTCTTAGTGGAGTCCCTCAGGGGTCGGTACTGGTACCACTGTTGTTCATTATATTTGTGAATAGCATTGAATGTGGCCTAAGCAGTAAGGTTTTGAAATTTACGGATGATTTGAAGATCTTTAGGGCAATAACAGGGCACAATGAGCAGGTTTTCCTGCAGAACGACTTAGACGAGCTTGTGAAGTGGTCCGAAAAATGGCAAATGAAGTTTAATTTTGATAAGTGCAAAGTCATGCATGTAGGTAGGCAACATATGATGGCGCCATACTTGATGGATGGCCAAGTACTATCTGTGACTCAGCAGGAGAGGGACTTAGGTGTTATTTTGAACACAAAATTGGGGGCATCAGAACAGACCAAAGAAGCCAGGAAGAAGGCACTAAGAATGCTTGGGGCGATACAGAAGAATGTGTCATACAAAAGTGAGGAGGTCATCAGGAAGCTTTACTGTGCATATGTCAGGCCACATTTAGAATACTGTGTCCAAGCTTGGTCCCCTAGTTATGAGAAAGATTGTTGGCTTTTAGAGAGAGTACAAAAGAGGGCAACAAAAATGGTTAATGGTATAGGCAACCTGGCATATGAGGAAAGGTTGAAGAAATTGAATATGTTTTCACTTAGATATAGAAGGCTGAGAGGAGATCTCATCGAGGTTTTTAAATTTGTTCATGGTCAGGAACAAGGATATCTCAGGGAAATGTTTGAATTTAACAGAAATGATACAATTAGAGGTCATCAATTCAAAATTAAAGTTAATCACAGCAGGACAAGGTTAAGACAGTCTTTCTTCACCAACAGGGTAGTAGAACACTGGAACCAGCTGCCAGGAACAATTGTCAGTAGCAACACACTGAACATCTTTAAAAACGGCATAGACAATCATTATAAGAATAGGGGGCTTGTTTTTCTGTATTCCAGGGAGGGTTGATTGACAGATTTGGTGAGCAACTGGTTCAGTGTACAAAGTGTAACCAAGAAGGGCCCTTGTGGCTCATAGTTGCACTGATCTTTTATCTCTTTATGTCTATCCGAACGACATTCAGGAGTTCCTATGGGAAGGGCGACACTCCTTTTGGTGACAAAAATTTACTCAGGGCGCCAAGCGACACCTATTTCTGATGAAATAATCGAAGAAAGCATGGAAGGCCGTCAGATCTGCAAAAAGTGGGTAATCATGAAAAATAATGTTTCGGAAATTTCATGTTATCCAATCCCGAGGGACAACCGCCACTTTCACCACCCAACCCCACCCCCTCCCCATTGGACCCGTACCTGATTGGCGACCAATTTCCCAGAATTGTATCTCGTCGGGGACCACCGAAAGGCTTTTTTTAGCCACGGGTGACTCACTCACTGTGTGGATAACTAAAGACCATTGATTTAGCAAGGGTTGTTTGGGGTCATGAACCACGGTTGACCAAATACACATTCTGATATTTTACCCGCCTAGAAGTTAGTTTAGATCCGGAAGTCGACTTCAGCTACTTCTTGGAACCAGGTGAACACGGCTCATGTATATGGCATCAATTTAATGTGTTGTTCCGCATGACCGTCGAAAAACGAAATGACTTGCAGAAAATAATGCAAAAACATGTTCAACATCGATAGTTATATCCAGTTGCTCTGAATTAGCCATGAAGTAGCCAAAACCATCGTTTTGTGACAAACAAAAATAAAATATTGAGAAACGGATGAAAATGTTTTTATAAACCAAGCTTTACCGTGCCAGGAACTCCAGCTGCCCTTTGGATGATATGCGATTTACATGGCAGGCTCGAGCACCATGGATCTCCTTGAAATAACTATTATTAAACGTAAGTAAAGTGACTATGGTTTCTTAGCATCATGGTCCATTATAAAAAAAAGATATCCAAGTGGCAAGATTCTATATTTGTTCTCAACATAAGTTACGCGCCTCACGGGATGTGGAGCAGAGTTTTCCAGCTGGGCTGGATCCATTTACCGCACATCCGTAAATAATACCTCGTGCGCAAGCCTTCAGCAACAGCTGACTGTCTAGTGCATAAAACAGCTGACTGTGTAGTGCGTACACTAACTGACTGTATATCTCACAACAGCTGACTGTGTATATCTTACAGCAGCTGACTGCATTGCGTACACCAACTGACTATGTATATCTCACAACAGCTGACAGTGTAGTGCATAAAACAGCTGATGGTGCATATCTCACAACAGCTGACAGTTTAATGCATAAAACAGCTAACTGCGCATATCTCACAACAGCTGACTGTGCATATATCACAACAGCTGACTGTGTATATCTCACAACAGCTGACTGTGAATATATCACAACTGCTTACTGTGCAGTGTCTACAACAGCCAACTGTGTATATATCATAACAGCTGACTGTGTATATCTCACAACAGCTGACTGTGAATATATCACAACTGCTTACTGTGCAGTGTCTACAACAGCCAACTGTGTATATATCATAACAGCTGACTGTGTATATCTCACAACAGCTGACTGTGAATATATCACAACTGCTTACTGTGCAGTATCTACAACAGCCAACTGTGTATATATCATAACAGCTGACTGTGTATATCTCACAACAGCTGACTGTGAATATATCACAACTGCTTACTGTGCAGTGTCTACAACAGCCAACTGTGTATATATCATAACAGCTGACTGTGTATATCTCACAACAGCTAACTGCGCATATCTCACAACAGCTGACTGTGCATATATCACAACAGATGACTGTGCATATCTCACAACAGCTGACTGTGTATATCTCACAAATGCTGACTGTGAATATATCACAACTGCTTACTGTGTATATCTCACAACAGCTGACTGTGAATATATGACAACTGCTTACTGTGCAGTGTCTACAACAGCCAACTGTGTATATATCATAACAGCGGACTGTGTATATCTCACAACAGCTGACTGTGAATATATCACAACTGCTTACTGTGCAGTGTCTACAACAGCCAACTGTGTATATATCATAACAGCTGACTGTGTATATCTCACAACAGCTGACTGTGAATATATCACAACTGCTTACTGTGCAGTGTCTACAGCAGCCAACTGTGTATATATCATAACAGCTGACTGTGTATATCTCACAACAGCTGACTGTGAATATATCACAACTGCTTACTGTGTATATCTCACAACAGCTGACTGTGAATATATCACAACTGCTTACTGTGCAGTGTCTACAGCAGCCAACTGTGTATATATCATAACAGCTGACTGTGTATATCTCACAACAGCTGACTGTGAATATATCACAACTGCTTACTGTGCAGTGTCTACAGCAGCCAACTGTGTATATATCATAACAGCTGACTGTGTATATCTCACAACAGCTGACTGTGTATATCTCACAACAGCTGACTGTGAATATATCACAACTGCTTACTGTGCAGTGTCTACAACAGCCAACTGTGTATATATCATAACAGCTGACTGTGTATATTTCATAACAGCTAACTGTGTATATCTCACAACAGCTGACTGTGCATATATCACAACAGATGACTGTGCATATCTCACAACAGCTGACTGGCCATATCTCACAACAGCTGACTGTGTATATCTCACGACAGCTGACTGTGAATATATCACAACAGCTGACTGTGAATATATCACAACTGCTTACTGTGCAGTGTCTACAACAGCCAACTGTGTATATATCATAACAGCTGACTGTGTATATTTCATAACAGCTAACTGTGTATATCTCACAACAGCTCATTGTTTATTGCGTGCAGCAGCTGACTATGTATATCTCCCAACAGCGGTCTGCACGCATCTCACAGGCCACAGCAGCTGACTGTGCATATCTCACAACAGCTGACTGCGTAGTGCGTACAAAAGCTGACTGAGCTATCCAAACAGCTGACAGTGTATATCTCACAAAAGCTGACTTCTCATCTGACGCTCTGCCAGTAATGGACATGCCTTTGACAATTGATGATGGCATGCAATTAGTGTTTGCTAGCTTAAGTTGGGTGCGGCTTTGAAGATGCACACATCGCTGCTATTGGGTGCAGCTATAGAGATGCACACAGCGCTTCTGTTGGGTGCGGCTGTAGGGATGCATAATGCGCTGCTGTTGGATGTGGCGGTAGGGATGCATAATACGCTGCTGTTGGATGTGGCGGTAGAGCAACACGGGATTCAGCCAACCGTTTTGGGGTTAGGCGGTGCTGAGGAAACGACCAATTGTTTGGGTTAAAAACAAAAGAAAGGTACGGAACTTCGAGAAAGAAAAATACCTCGGATCTGGAACAATACGAGAATGAAGATGAGCTTAGGCAACTTTTATATCCATGAAACTCGTCTAGGATTAAACAAAATCGCCGAAGCGACAGTTTTTCCTAAAATTTGACCTTCTTGGCGTCGGCATTGAAACGTTGCCCAACCTTCTCCCATCCCCTCATCTTTGGTCCTCCCGTGATTACTGGTAGAGTGATTTCAAGGTGCTTTGTTCTTTGGGCATTAGGGCGCTTTGACCAATTTTAGGGTAGAGGTAGCCAGTATGTTGGCGAAGATCACTAGCCCACGGGTATCATTCGCTGAGCAAAAGAGAGATAAAAGTATGTTTGATAAGGAAGATAATTCTGGATCCGACCACCCGTCGTCGCTGCGCTACATTTATTTGGCTTCCTTCTTTGTAGGGCTTTTATATGGTCTCCTCGATATTCCTCTAAATTCCCCTAGATAGAAGTCCGGTAAAAAGTAGTTCAAAACGTGACGCTCTTATATATATATTACGGAGCAATTATTCATGACTTAGACGAGATCACTTATTCTCGATGCTGTTTGTGTTACGTCAAACGACTCCGGCACCAGCTTGGTATGACGTCACCAGCGGTTAGCAGCGCTATGAGCTGCCAGCGCCCAAACCTCCGCTGTTGCGAACCTCTAGTGTGGGTACAGCCGCTAGATGGCAATGTGCCTCGAGTGGAGTGCTCAAGTGCCATTATAAGTTTGACTATACTGAATTGGGTTACGGAGACATCTCTGATCTTCGAAGTTATCTCCTCAAATCGCTCACCGATCATCAAGTTCAAATGCAATAGGGCTAGATATTTTGTCCTGGGCGAAATAATCTAGAGTAGGGCAAGATTACACTGCCATGAGCGGTTCGTGACCCTCAAGGCACCCACTGTGAATCGACATATTTTGTTGCACCAGTTCTCCGCCAGCGAATCGAGAGCAAAGGCAACCCTCGGATAGGTGAACATCGCTTCACTGAATGAATGTCACGCTTTCCAAATCATGCTACATCTATCACCCACATCTGAGGTACACTAATCAGGCAAGGCACTTACGTCAGTTGATACCTCCCTGGTCACCACGCCTGAATGTGCAAAATCAGAATTCCAGTTTTTCCGGATGGGGCTAAATATGCACTCTCTAATTTCAGTGTGCATATTCCGAAGCTTATTGTTGGAATGTCACATGTCCAGAAAGAAAAGATAAACCTATAAAAGCAATTCAAATTAAATGAATGATTAAAGGAACAGTGAATTTTACGGTACAACTTGGAGCAAGATGACTATTCAAAGCGGTTGCAGGCTTCATATCACCTCGCCTTTGTTCTCTCCAATCCCCAATAACCTACCAAACAAAATGGTTGGCTTCCACCAGTTGCAATTTTATCGCATAAATCTGAACGTGTATATGTATTATTGAGACTTGCCCGCAACCTGCATCACGTGCAGTAATGCCCCACCTGAGGAATGAAAAACACTTCACATGACAGTATGTATGACTTCATAAAGCAAAGTTCCAAGATACCCACATGACAGTCACTATCTAGGAAAATATTTATGACGTCATGGCATCACATCGTAAGGTGGCTTTGAGCTTCCTAGATTGTCATCGGATACTTTAGAGGTCCGTTTTAAGGCGCTGATTTCTTCGGATTGTTACCGCCAGATTATGTGACTGAGGTTATCGTGGAAAAGCGAGGAAGGGATATGAGGGTCACAAATGACCCTCAGTCACAGTGATTTGGCGGGTTGGCGTATCAAATACGAACGGATTTCATGCATTCATGTAAATTATCGCAGTGTTTGGAACACTACAGTCGCACACCACATGCATACGATGTTAGCTAAATTGAACGCCATTGAGACATCTTGTTTGGCAGGTTATACGCGAAGCTTAAAAAGCGCAGCTTAAAAATCGGAGCTTAAAAAGCTCAGCATAAAAAACGCAGCTTAAAAAGCGCAGCTTAAAAAGTGCAGCTTAAAAAGCGGAGCTTAAAAAGCGCAGCTTAAAAAGCGCAGCTTAAAAGTGCAGTTTAAAAAGAGCAGCTTAAAAAGCTCAGATCTACCTATCATCCTCGTATTTGATAATAACATAACTAATACCGCTTTAATCACTAAACCACTACGAGCGAAGCGTGGTTCTTTCAGTTCGTGCAGCTCGTGCAGCTCTTCAAATTGTGAAGTGGGTTGAAGTTTGTGTTGATGTATGGTGGTATGATGGTGTAAGGGATCAAATAGCTTTCGAACATTCGAAACACAACGCAATAGCTGTCCAGTTGAGGAAGTGGCCGCAGCCTGGCATGGTGTTTGCATTAAATGGAGTTAATAATATACCCCACGCGATGTCATCGTACGTTAAAGTCATGAAGTATTCAATATAAATAGGAGCCACAGGAGCCATGTGGGTTAAGCCGGTAAAGGGAAAATACTACACGAATATACATTGGTCAGGAATTGACCAGAAAACATGCACAACGGTCCTATTCCTCGCTGCAGGCATAGCGCTGATGAGCATCCTGACTTGCAACATCAGCACGTGCCGCAATTCGGAAACATAGCCCATATAAAAAGGTGTAAGGGAAAAGAAAACCGGCCAGGACATCCTGAATTGAAATTTGAACTATATAACTTGTCGTGGAGCACCTTTCCTGCAAGTATGACAGCTGGGTGGGCAATGGTGGACAGTCTCGAGATGTCCCGCATACACAGGCTCAGTTTTTTTTTATCCGTTAGCGCCCAGCTTAGATCCCGTGATATTTGTTTATGTCTGATGCTGCATTTATTACAGTCATAAATAAGGCAAAATGTTGTCTATGGATGCCGAGCCATATACTCCTCCGTTGCGGCTCCATTGGGGTCAATATAAATATGGGCACTCGGGTTGTCGGAAATTAACTAAAGGGCAGAAAAAAACGGTGTCCACATCAACCGATGAACAGGAACCGTATATTTATTAAAAAAACATTAGGAAAAAACACCACTGGAACATATTTCTGGACGTCCCACAAGTTCCATAGGACCCTACAATCCACAATACCACAATCAACAATACTACAATCAATATTACAATCTCCAACCTTCGTCCGATGTGGTACGGAACGAAGCATCCAACGCAAATGTGGACGTAGCACTTCTAACATCCTGTTTTGGGGTGGCTTTTGCACCCCGACTTGTTGGCACAGGTCCCTTGCTTGGCGAGGGGGACCACGAGGTGGTTGACCTCGTCGAAGCGAATGTCCTGTTGGACCCGGACAACGGCCGACGAGGAGCTTGGGCGTCCGGAAGGCGGCTTGACGCTCTCTGCCATGTAGCACCTGACAACGGTTTGAATGAAGTCCAGCTGGGTCTCTCCGGGGTAGTGGATCAGCCAGGCGTTCTGCATGGCAGCTCCGAGGATCCAGTTGTAGATGGTCCACCAGAACTTCCTCTGGCGGATTCCGATCCGGTAGCACCCGATGTTTTGATCCATGCGATCTGTTCCGCCCATCGCACGGTTATACTCCTTGATGAGATTCGGCTGAGGCACATTAATGTGTTTCTTCTCCTTCCGCGACCACCGCTGGACCTCGTTCGTAGGCTTCGAGCCGTATACCGTTGACGCCACAGTAACGGCGGAGTTGTCCTTCCAGCGGGTGACGTTGATCCCAATGTTGACTTCTACCGCGACGGAGATCTCCCCTCTGGGGGCCTTCTTCATCGCCGCCACATACTTGAGAGGACACCCTCGGAGTCGGTTCTGGCGGATGGTCCCGGTGGAGCCAACGCCCTCCTCTTTGAGCGCCTTCATCAGGGGAAGCCAGTGAAGAGGTTGTCCGTGAGGACGTGAAGCGAATCCCGACGCATCTCCCTCGGCATCTTGTCGACGAGGATCTTCATCGCCGCTCCGCACTTCCCGAAGGCGGCCTCGTACACCGGACGCTTGCCAGTCCCACCCGCCCCCTGGTACACGTCGAAGTCCAGGAGGTACCCATCCGGACGGTTGAGGACCCATGCCTTGAACCCAAACCGTATGGGCTTCCCTCGCAGGAACTGCTTGCAGCCATGACGACCGTAATAGAGGATCATGCTCTCGTCCACGTCAAGGTCTGTGTCGGACGCAGTCCTCTGGAACCCCTGTATGAACTTGTCCTCGATGGCGTCGATGAGGGGACGGAGCTTGGCCATCTTGTCGCCGCGGTTGAGCCGTTGGTTGTCGGCGAAGTGGAGAACCGGGAGGATGGCGTCGAAGCGGTTTCGCGAGATTACTCGGGCCACGAATTCAACGTGCAGGTCCGGATCGACAGACCAGTAGTCACGGCGGGCTGGGACACGATGATATCCCGAGAAGAACTGGATTGCCATGACGGCTTTCAGCTCGGCAACTGACGGCTCCGGGACGTGCTTTTCACTCAATTGGGTGTACCAGCGGATCTCGTGCATGAGGTGGTGGTAGAAGGCGTCATCAAAGAAGAATTCAAACACTTGGACTGGGCGTCATATTGGAGAAGTCCTGCTGCGGGTAGGGACACTTCTCCACTCGCTCCTTGATGAACGAAGCCACCTCCAGCTTCCCCCACGTGTAGCCCTCTGAGGCATCAGCAACATTATTCTCCTCGTCGGAGTCTTCTCCACCGCGGACGAACTCAGCTTCCACCTGGAGAAGGTTTCGGTTGAGGTTATCGACCGTCCCGCAACAGTCCTCACCCCCTGAATCACCGTCGCTGTCCTCGCAGACGTCAGGGGGACAGATGAAGATGGCGGCGGTGCCCTCCCCGTCCTCTTCAGCTTGATCCAGGAGGTCAATCAAACTTCCACGCCTAAAAATGACCAGAAATTAGGAGCACGTAACATTCCACCATCCGGCTGCCGATGTCAATATATTTATTGAGTTGTGCAAAACTAGGTGCAATTTAAGGGCATCTTACTCAAGGACAGATTTTTCATATGAGGAAGTTGGTGAGTGATATGCAGAACATCATACTCGAATATCAAGCATTCACCACGATTCAGACGTTCTACAGACTCACCGGCGTATTTTCGACATTCAGACGTTGGGTCCGTGCCAAAAATTGCAAACTACCACTTCGACAAAACTCACGCACAGCTCTTCAATGAACCTGTGGGATACATCAGAAGTGATTTCATTTGCATTCAGTCCGGATCATTCCAGGAAAAATGATCTGGAAACCACTTCATAAATATATGTCTATGGGGACAAATGGGTTAATGTCGCTTGGCACTCTCCATTTCGAAAGCTAAGGGATGTCGCAACAATCCCCGGCACTGGGGTAGGTGGCAAAATGCCGTCACGAGCGATGGTTAAATGAGGCGATTTCCCTGTCAGTACCTGAACAAGTTCGAAAATCCGCGCATGTAAAGCACGATTATCTAGGAAAAGTTCATATTTTTGAAGTGGTCAAGTATTCAGCCCAATGCCTTCGGATACTCGTGCGTGAAATATTGATGTATCACAACGTCCATGATGAGTCTGCTTTGTGTATAATTTAAGCAAATGGCACGAAAGTTCGAGCATCCTCAAGTGCAGTGAAAAGTTGTCCGGATGCGTTGTGATCTTTAATTGTCCAGGGATCAACACGAATCTCCCGAGCCAGCTGGAAATACGAGCCGTACGAGCCATACGAGCACCTGCCGTACCCTGTCTTCTGTTTCGGCCCAGTCGTACCAAATGTGGCATACTGTTGGCTACTTGCATGCTCTCTCCATAAAGTAGGTTGTTTGCCAATGGCGAAACTGAGTTGCAACACGTCATTATCTTATGTCAGTGAAATGTGCGCTGAGCGCAGGTAGCCTGGCTCGGGTAGCCGTACATTGGAGTTGCCGATGCAGTTTGGAAACACGCAGGATTTGGGCGGATTTCTGAAATGCATGCATACTAGTGGCACGGTTCGGAAAATTCACATTGTTGGCTGTTACTGTTATCTGCATTGTCCTTACTGTTTTGTACTTTGTTATTGCCGAGGCTATGATTAATGGTGCCATGCCTACTGGTTCGGTCGTTGCCATTAATGGTGCCATGCCTACTGGTTCGGTCGTTGCCATTAATGGTGCCATGCCTACTGGTTCGGTCGTTGCCATTAATGGTGCCATGCCTACTGGTTCGGTCGTTGCCATTAATGGTGCCATGCCTACTGGTTCGGTCGTTGCCATTAATGGTGCCATGCCTACTGGTTCGGTCGTTGCCATTAATGGTGCCATGCCTACTGGTTCGGTCGTTGCCATTAATGGTGCCATGCCTACTGGTTCGGTCGTTGCCATTCGTAGCATGTTCATCGTTAAGGTTTTAATGACCCATCCGGGTTTTAATGACGGAAAGTTGGAAAAGCTCAGGTGGGCACACGACTTCCCTGCCGCCCTCTCCGCCAGCCTGTCCCCCCCCCCCACGATGCTTGGATCCTACCCGTCCAATAGAACGTCTGATGGAGTGGAGCTGCATGGTGGTCCAGTTCAGCAGAAACTGGCCCGACGCACATCAGTTGTCGTTCCAGCGCCTCGGTCAAGACATCAGACCGCTGAGGGAGGGGTCGCCACCCGTGACCCCACCCCTGTTATCAAGTACTGCGCACATAGCGGCTAGCGACGTATGCTCTTCCCTCCCCCTTCCCCTGGTCCTTTTGACCCCGCCACGCTGGCTCCCAGTCTATAATTTCCCCACCTCTGTTCATCATAGGTCGCAGACGCCAGGTGTGGAAGGCATGAATAGCGTGTACCATCCAAAGGCCGCATCGATCGACGCCGTGTGCAAATGCGCACCCATACCGCTGCATTAATCGGCAGTAATTGCATTGCGTCAATGTGCCCTTCGCACGTGCGACAAGCGAGACGCGAATAGCCAGACTGTGCGCCGCCCGTGGTTCAGCATCTCAACGTCACGAGTAACCGGTAGACTGGGCTCGAATGATCAAAATGCGTGGGTCCACGCGCCCGAACGCCAAACTAACTAGCCAATTAGTCATTATCAGCATGGTTGAATGCTGCACCGCCCACTTGCATGCCCACACTCCACATTCAGCACTCCCGTTCCATTCACTTTGTCATGTCGGAGGCACTGAGTGACAAAAGCGAGCAACGTGAAGAATATGGTCCGGTGCTACCGTTGATGGGCATTCATTCGAAAGGCGTGCCTAGCATTTGTGAAGGCAAGTAACGCAACAGGAATTCCTTCCAAATGATCTTGGCACCTCGCTAGGCGTTATGAGCGGACATAACACCTGCGGCGCCGCTAGGGTGGCGAGTTTGTGAAGGAACACCACCAGAGTGGGCTTGCAATTATTAATGTTATATTCTAGTTTCTGGAGGAGGTGCAAGTACTTGCCAATAGTCAAATTTGAACAACATTGAAACAAGCTCTTTTATGATGTATAGATCGTTTCATTATCAAATAATTTCACCCTGTCACTTTGCCCTGAAAGTGATTAATATCAATTGGCCACTCAACTGTGTTGTAATAACACGCGTCTTGCACTCAATTCCAGGATTTGTGTCCAAAATTATCACATTGTATTGATTCAAATTGTATATCAGATGTTCTACAATAGCGAATTGATTTCCAGTGATCCAAACTAAACCTGCATAGAATCAGCTGCCTCATGACGCCAAACTGGGCTACTTTATTAGATATCTAACCCTGTCATATTTCCCCTTTTGGCATGAAGCTTTCAGGGATCAATAAGGTTTTGGCATGGCTCGATACACGCCAAGTGCCGACATTTGCTGTCCAAAGGATCCGTGGTGCCGCGGAGCTGCGCACGGAAAAAATATAGTTCCAGCCTTGATCAACAGCAAGAAACATTGGCTATGTCACGCCAAAATTGTGTCGGAGAAATTCACGATTGTAGATGCATTCTTTACATTCAACGTCCATAGCGTAATTTTCTTTAAAAATATCGAGAGAATATGTCGGCTTCATAAAGACATAAAGACATACAAGATCAATGCAACTATGAGCCACAAGGGCCCTTCTTGGTTGCACTCTGGACACTGAACCAGTTGCCCACCAAATCCATCGATCAGCCCTCCCTGGAATACCGAAAAGCAAGCCCTCTTTTCTTGTAATGAGTGGCTGTGCTGTTTTTAAAGATGGAAGATGTTTAGTGTGCTGCTCAGGGCTCAAAATAAGCGCCGTCCTAGCGATAGCGTCAGCGACCAGATGCTGGCTTACCAGGCTTCAGTGGCGACCGAAACCAGAATTTTTATTTGATACGTCCGTCAATATTTTAGCCATGAAGGACATAATTCGTCGATATATCAGTAATTTGTATTTAGCAGCACTGATCTTTTCCAGATAAAAAGTATACTAGGACCGTACTGCGAATTCTACCAAATATCCCGTCCCTCTTGCTTACCATGTTTATACTAGAACCTCCCGTCGGCACAGGACGGCACTTTCCCGACAACCACAATGCTAAACTAATGGCATACCGTGGTCGCCAAAAGCGCCGTCCAGACGGAGACCAAATGGTTGTGGTCGTCGCCTATATTCGCCTATAAATCTAGTTATAAATATGGAATTGGAAATCAGGCAACTCTTGGTGACTTGTTCAGTCGTTCGTTCGAAAATTGGTTTATGGGTAATCGTGCCCAACCGTGGTGGTGAATTAATGTCGTGTTTTTGTGAATTGATTGCTGAACTGCCTTATTTAATGTTGTCACTTCTGAGGTAGGTGCCTAGTTAGATATCCAGGCGTGGACTATTTGTAAAATATGAGTCAGCAAAGGGTTAAGAGAATGACAGGAGAAGGCTGCAAGCCAGAAAAAGAAAAATAAGGGGAAGCGTTTTGTGGCCACAAAGGATGTTCGTGTTCAGGAGCCGAACAGAACATCCACAAGCTCACCAAAAACTAACATGAGGTGCATGGCTATTTAAAATATTTACCGGGAGCCAGTTTGCTCCTGGAGGTCGGATGTCCCAAACTCGTCGAACTGGATAACAATAATGCAGAAAGGTATGTTGATGCTCCTGTGTAGGTAGGCACCTAGGTATGTACGTAGGTGGATAGGTACCTAAGTGGGTACATTCCTAGGTACAAGGATATGGCCATGTGTAGCAGTGTCCAGAGTGTAAACGTTGGGAGGAATCTACATAAAAAGTCATGGCATTTCAAGACAGAAATATTGTAAAAACATGTTCCTTGATATGATTAAGATGATGTTGGATGTGGCCTACCTAGCCACTTATTACCAGCACAAGTGCATAGGCACTTTCCAGTTGGTATGCAAAATAATACCAAAATATTGGTATTTGGGTGGGGTAGCATAATGAAGAATAATGTAAATTGTCAGATAATGCCTAATGTAACCTAGATAGCTTGGGAAATTTGTAATGCTTTAAACCTGATGTGTCATTGCAGGCTTAGCATTCTAACCTAGGCATTTTCTTTCTTAATAGAATATAGCAGAGCTAAACGTTCTTTCTTCGGGATAAGACAAACCAAAGTTCTTCCACACAAATAAAGAGCAATAAATAATTGTGTTGTATTTTGAACGAGAACGAATTGTCTTAATCATATTCAGAAACATGATCTCACAATTGCGTGTATTATTCCACTTTAAGGTATCCAGGAGACAAGTTGTACACACATTTTACCCCACAAAGCAAAACTGGGGTTAGGTTCGGTTAGGTTAGGTTAGGCTCGGCTTTTCTCTTCATTTGGAAAGAAAACTTCCAATTTTTTAATGTTTTTTCGCAACAAAAAGATGCTCTTTTCTTCAAAACAGGTTTAATTTAATCTGTTAACCTAGGTAACTAGGCTCTGTGATGTAAGGTTTTTTATTTGAAAATTCTTCAGAAGAAGACTGAAAATCTCTATTTTTTAAGGAATTTATTTTCCTGCATGCAAGTTTAGGTTAGGTTGTGCTACATTTTTTCTTACTCTTGAACATTATTTTTATGCTATGTTATCAAACTCCAACCTGTTTTTTGGTGTTATTTTGCCTGCCAACTGAAAAATATGCATTTGCAAAGGAAATGAGTGGTCACACAATGCTATCCACCTACATAAACATTGCATTGGAAAAATAAATTGCAAGAATACAAAAATGTAACCCGAAGTGCAATTTAATACAATTTAGTTTCTTGAAATGCCATCATTATTCAACTCAAAGTCCCAATTTAGGTGTTCTTTTGCCAGTCAACTGGGAAAGTAATCATGTTCAGAGAAAATGAGTGGCCATATCATGTTAACCATGTTCATAAACCATTGGAAAAATAAGTCCAACAATTAAAAATACCTGAAGTCATAAGTTTACCACCTTTTGTGGCAAGAAGATCGACTTATACTTTTTATTTAATTAAATTACAAATCGTAACCTAGGATATCCTATCCTAACACCTGCTTTTCAAATGAAAACATCTATTTACTGATTAGCACTTCTTGCATGCAGTCCAACCTGCAAATTACTGAAGTTCTGAAGATGGCAAGCGGAAAAGGTTTAGTTAAAGATATATGGAAGTACATTGAAATATAGAACTGGTGCTCATAATTGATCATATTACTTTGCTTTTCTTTGCCATCCAGCTTGCCATACCAAAATTTGATGAGCCATCTCCAATGTTTTGTTAAAGAATAAGCTGCAATGCTAATATGCATGAAGATTGCAGCACAATGCTGGTACTTTTCTTTGGATGGGTTTCATCCATACATCTAGAATAGGATATATCTAGGATAGATGGTGTTTTTCTACTCTGGCCAGGATATCTTTCTTCGGCATCCCAATTTAGTGCAAAATGAATACATGCATGTTATTATGTCATATTTGAAACTATAATAATTGTGCCAGAATTTGTTGGCACTAAAGAAACATTATGGAACATGTACAGATGTGTTGAGTTATGCTTGAAAAAAATGATGCTTGGTTCAAGCATCCTTTTTGCCAAATATCCCTGGGGACGCGTGGTCTAGGGGTAAGATGCTCGTCTCACAATCGAAAGGTTGTGGGTTCGAGTCTCACCTGTCGCTACTCTTCGCCCGCGACCAATCGGCGTGAGAGATTGGCGACGCTACATGACTCAACGGTCGACGTGTCGTAAAACCAATAACCAACCAACCAACCAGCCAAATATCCCTGGATATGCATCATTATTTCATCGTTTTTTTCTGGAACTATGCTAGATATGTCCAGAATAATATGTATTTTTCAACTTGGTTCAACATATGGCAAAAACTGAAAACAAGTAAAGTTTGGATAACATATTTCCCTTCAATAGAGAGCTGAATCTTGTGGCCAAAAAGACCATGCTTTTTCATGGAGGATAGTGTTCTGCATGACAAACATCCAGTACAGGAACATTTTTCCAATCCTGGTTGGACAGAGTACATGTCAGCAGTCACCACTGTTGGATTTGTGTTTTGTAATCCTGGATGTGAAGAGGAAAATGTATGGGTAATTTAATATGGAGAGGATATTGCTATTCCAGTCGATGACATCGGAATATCGGCCTACACTTTCCAGTGAATCTTGAGCACATCATAGAGCAGTTCATAGTCTAACAGCACCATTGAACCTCCAAGTGAAAAAAAATGAGGAAGATTTCCTTAAGAGGATGATGTACTGGATGCCGCAAGTACGGGAATATCCTATTTTTGAACCATGGCAGTCACTAATCTGGTGGTATATGTACACACCTCTGTACTGATCACTATCGATTGCATATTCTTCTATGTTCGACTGAGTGGGACAATAACATGGTGCAAGATTTGGGTCGTTGGCGCAAAATCTTGATATCTTATCGCCAGCCAAATATTTCACTTCAAATTCGCATTATTAGCGTTGATGTCAGTTACCCCACCGTCGCCTATTACTAAACTCCCCGCATGCATTGCGTTTTGTGCGAACCCTTTTCTCTTTTATCAAGCTAAGGGGATGTCGGTCTTCACCTTGATACTGACTCCGCACTGCAAGAACCGAGCTATGAGCATGGATTCGCTAGGCTGCTCCAAAGTACAATAATATCAAGGAGTGATCCTACAAGATTGACGACATCCGCATAGTCAGTGACCTGCGCGCCATCCAGGAGTCGCCGACCTAGAGCGGCGTCGGCACTGCACTGGCAGCTGCGTCTCGCCTGCGCATTAGCGGGTTGACTCCCAACACCGTGCCACCAGGGTCCATCCGCGCCGCTTACCACGTCCTGAAGAAACTGCTGCGCTCGCAGTGCAAGTCTCGGCACTGGTGGTGCATCTGTGGCTTATCTCGCCGAGGGCGTGGTTGAAAGTATGGCAAGAACAGATATAGCCATGTTTGGCACAAACCACGTGCTGACCACCAAAACGTCTCACATCAGTTGATTGCTCGGCGGAACGCCCCTGCCGTGGGCCTGTGACGCGGCACACACAGACTATCACATAAAGAGTGCTACAAAGAAACCCTCGCTTGAACAATTTTATCCTCACAAGCATTGGGGGGGGGGGGGGAGGAGATGGAAGGAACTGTGATCTCCCTCCGCAAGTCGTCCAGGGATCTTTAGAGCTTAGCATAGTTTTCGTCTTTCGAGATGTGGCGAAGTAGTAGTGACTACTTGTGATGGTTGTGATGACTACTTGAGGCGGCCACTGCCGTACCTGTGAGGCGGCCGCTGTCACGGCTGTGAGGCGGCCGCTGTCACGGCTGTGAGGCGGCCACGCTGCGACTGTGAGGCGGCCACTGGCACGGCTGTGAGGCGGCCGTTGTCAGGACTGTGAGGCGGTCGTTGTCACGACCGTGAGGAGGCCGCTGTCATGGCTGTGAGGAAACCGCTGCCGCACCTGTAAGGTGGCCACTGTGACGGCTGTGGTGTAACCACTGCCGCACTTGTCAGACGGCCACTGCCGTACCTGTGAGGCGGCCACTGCAGTGGCTGTGAGGCGGCCACTGCCGCGGCTAAAACTGATAGGCAATGGTGTAAAATATGATATCAGTTGCGCATAATCTTACATTGTCTAGAACAATCATTCTTCCTGAAGGACGCTATTTAGAAATGCACCACCGACATTCATTTGGACCAGGATACCATTCATATCAGCGTATTTTCATGTTTCTTCCACAAAATGTACCCAGCTGAGAAATGTGCTTAAGAAGATCTTAAACAAAGGGGCTTATGCCTCCTAGTTGGTTCGGTTACTACCATCCACGTGTAGTTGTACTGTACCTGTCAGCAATGAATAAATGTTCGTTGTTTTGTGTGCAACATGATGTAGATAACGGTTAATAGGAATTCTAAGTATTCATATGGGACTCGACATTTCATCTCTTATATACACGAGGGAAGATTGCGAGCAATTGATGTCAGATTGCCAAATATCGATTGGGATTTTTCATCTGTATGTGCCAAACTCCAGATTGTGTCATCCTGAGCTATCTTCGAGCAAATTTTGTTCATCCTCCACTGTCTCCGAGCGACTTTGTTCATCTGCAGTCAATTAACAAATTATGTATGGACAGTCTCTCTGTCTCTTCCTTGCATGCGACGGTGACGGATTTAGAAGTTCCTATCAGCAGGACACCCCTTTTGGCGCGCCAAAATTTATTCAGGGTGCCAAGCGACACCTATTGCTGAGGAAAAAATAGATGAAAGGCTGGAAGGCAGGACAAATCTTCAAAAAGAGTCAATCACGAAAAAGCACGTTTCGGGATTTTGATGTTATCCAATCCCGATGGAGGGCCGCCACTTCCTCCCCCCCATTGGACCCGTTCCTGATCGGCGATCAATTTCCCAGAAGTGAATTTCGTCGGCGACCACCGGAAGGTTTTTTGGAGCCCTGGGCTGCTACTGACGATGGTTTCTGGCAGCTGGTTCCAATGCTCTACTACCCTGTTGGTGAAGAAAGACTGTCTTAACCTTGTCCTGCTGTGATTAACTTTAATTTTGAATTGATGACCTCTAATTGCATCATTTCTGCTAAATTCAAACATTTCCCTGTTCCTGATCATGAACAAATTTAAAGACCTCAATGAGATCTCCACTCAGCCTTCTAAATCTAAATGAAAACATATTCAATTTCTTCAATCTTTCCTCATATGCCAGGTTGCTTATACCATTAACCACTTTTGTTGCCCTCTTTTGTACTCTCTCTGAAAGACAACAATCCTTTTCATAACTATGGGACCAAGCTTGGGCACAGTATTCCAAATGTGGCCTGACATATGCACAGTAAAGCTTCCTGATGACTTCCTCACTTTTGTATGATACATTCCTATTTATTGCCCCAAGCATTCTTAGTGCCTTCTTCCTGGCTTCTTTGGTCTGTTCTGATGCCCCCAATTTTGTGATCAAAATAACACCTAAGTCCTTCTCCTGCTGAGTCACAGATACTACTTGGCCACCCATCAAGCATGGAGCCTTCATATGCTGCCTGCCTACATGCATGATTTTGCACTTATCAAAATTAAATTTCATTTGTAATTTTTCGGACCGCTTCACAAGCTACGTCTTTCTGCACCAAAACCTGCTCATTGTGTCCTCTTATTGCCCTAAAGACCTTTAAATCATCCCCAAATTTCAAAACCTTGCTGCTTAGGCCACTTGCAATGTTATTTACAAATATAATGAACAATAGTGGCCCCAGTACTGACCCCTGGGGGACTCCACTAAGAACATGTTGCCATGATGACTTTGTACTATTTAGCATCATTATCTGCTGTCTATCTGAAAGCCACAACTCTATCCATTTTAGGATGCTACCTGCAATACCATGACCTTGAAGCTGCATCATTAACCGCTTATGGGGTACCTTGTCAAAGGCCTTACTAAAGTCAAGATATGATACATCAACCTGATTTCCCTGATCAAATTGTTCTGTAGCAATATCCACAAAGTCCGAGATATTTGTGAGACACGATCGGCCTTTTCTAAACCCATGTTGATTATCTTGAATCAATCTGTTTCCTTCCAGAAAACTAATTATTATATCCTTGATAATTGATTCGAGTACCTTGCAGACTAGGGATGTGAGGCTTACTGGCTTATAGTTTTCAACTTTCCCTCTTTCTCCTTTCTTGAAAATAGGAACTACATTTGCCCTTTTCCAATTTGTTGGAATTTCATTGTGTGAAGCGGATCTACAAAATATTATACTAAATGGAATTGCCAGTTCCTTTTCAGCTTCCCGCAATACCCTGGCATAAATTTCATCAGGTCCTGCTGCCTTGTTTTGCTTTATTTTCCTGATATAATTGAAAACTACATCACTATCAATGAAATCAACATCGTTTATCTGATTACCTGTCACTGAACTGTGGTGTACGGTTGGCAGATTAGTCACATCTTCCAAAGTAAACACTGATTTAAACTGCTTGCTCAGCTTCTCAGCCATCTCACCATCCTCACTCCTCTCTTCAACTTCAATCCCACTCGCTTCAACTCCAATGGTGGTGGATATCATTCCCGGCACATCGCCTATCGCTTCAAATATGAAAATGTGCCTGTAACTTTGGTGTTGAGGCCCATTAACGTTCAGAGAATGGTTCCGCGCCTCGCCATATCATGCATGGCGGGCCGCGGGCGATGCCGCCGGCTGCCCGCTGTTTATGGCGGATGAAGACCAGAAAGTAGTTCCAGAAGACAATACGTAAAGACACAATATCAGCGATATATCACTTAAGTGGCTATGAAATTGACGTTCGAAGGCAAGCTAACTTTAATACATGCACTTTGCATCATATTTTATGGAGACAGAGTCCCATAAATTGTAACTGCATTCTTCGCGCACACACTAGTGAGCACCCGGGCGCATATTTCAGAGTTCTTGAATGGCATCAGGAACTTACCTGCTTTCTTTATTTACTGGAGATCCCCCGATGTCCACGTTAACACTGCGCCTGGCGTGATCTTTATTAATCTGCTTTGTATGCAAACAAGAACTTTAAGTTATTAGCTATTAAATTCCGAGTTTGAAATTCGACAAGAAAATGACAGTGAAAACGTAAGCAGTTCCCACTGGAGTGGATGGTATGGTGCTCGCCATGCTGCTGAGTTCCGTGGTTGTCCACAGTACATTGCATTCTGCTTCGGTTGATGTGACATGACCTGATCTGATCTGACAGACATCGACACGCCGAGGCATCGTGGTGGGTCTCGTTTTCCCCCGGTCACGTCTGGAATAGTGTTTCCCGGTGATGTCCTTTGGCAGATACGAAGGCTGAGACGGTGGATAGAATCCCCAAAGTTCAAATAAGAAAATGTTGCACATCTGCGAGACGTCAAAATTTCGCTCATTCTTGCAAACTGTTCTAACCAATGCACACGCTTGGCTACAATGGCGTTTCAGGGACGTGTCAGCTGTTCTGCACTTGGACACATTTGTCGGCTGAATGTCTAGGTTCTTCCAAGCCATGCCCTTACTTGGATTGTGACTGACACGATGATGCAGGTTGACAAACTGCGGACATAGGCTCGCAGTCCAACTCGGCTGATAATTTCCCATGGTGCATATTCGTTTCAAATTCAATCAGTCCTCCGAACGCTGAGACCCTCAATCTTACCGACCCGAGTCGAGTCTAGTGTGGACAGTGTTCCGTGTGAATGTGGATCAAGCTCGTACGTGCTGGTGAAGCCTGTGGTCGAGCGGGGATGTCCTCACATCGACGGCTTTACATCGAGTCGCCTGCCTCCTTTCGATCAGACGTGGGCTTGCTGGTGCACGTGCCTTCTGGTTTAATTATTGTTCATCGCGAGCACCGTCGAGGATGCGTCATGGTGGGATTTTCTCCTCGGGGAGAGGATGGTGGCAGAGGTGGTCAGGCCACAGGAAGGCCAACGGTTGATAGCTGTGCTGCTTATTTCGAGCCAAATCGGAGCCTGTCTACCTCTGTATGTTCGCTACAAAAGTTCATCTCTGTAACCCAGCCTGGCGTGTATTCACCAGACCCGACTGTCACACTATGAAATAATTGACTTTTTTCCGGACAACGTGCAAGTGCTAGATAATATATTCGCAATAAAATCTGGCCCAAAATATAACATAAATGATTTCATTTTGAGCAGTTTTCACCACGATAATATCTCCTAAATACGCGAATTCTTTGTTCAAATAATATGTTCCGTTCATAGCCAATGCGTGGCACAGTGTGGCACCGATGTTCTTAAGACATATAATTTCATCTCCCATCAGACATGCATTGTGAGCTTCCGCGGTACCCTCGACCTTACTAGCACAGGTCAAACCAATTGTCAGGATTTATCAAGCAAGGATATAAGTAACCTATGCACCTTGCCATCCTATCTTGAACAGGGGAAATGCGAATTACAAGAGTATGCATAGAAATAGTCCAAGATCATTAATAATTTCCCCAGCTACTTCTTTCCGCAGGTACACCAACCTTGTGAGCAGCAACGAGAAAGCAATATGTTTGACCTTGTAAGAGTATCAACCCTACAGAAAACAGTTCGCACGTATGGCAGTTCCTACAAGCTTGCCTACATCCAGTTTGCCGCCAGTTGTCAAGGTGGAAACACATCGCTGTGGAGCTCCTGCTTTTCTAGATAAGTCGTTACCAGTATACCAGGCTTAACTGTGGATTGGTATTTAGCAATTACTTCTGTGCATATATTTGCATAGCTTTATCTCATAAGTTTCTTTTTTGGCAAGCTGATTATAATATTTATATCTAGAGACGCTGCCCAGCGCCATTTTGTCCATTCTGTCTGTCTTTGTCTAGTGTGTCAGTGCTTTCAGCTACTTATATAATTTTTGGCAGTTATTCAGCGAGTGATTTCTTCTTTCTTTAAAACCACTGTCAACTTTCTGCACAGTGATTACCTTGTAAGTGCTGCATAGTTAGGAACTAGCATATAACTAAGCTTTGTCGGTTATTTTGCTCTGCTCTGTTATTTGGTAAATAATTTTGGAGCAAGGTATTTTTCAATTTCAATCTAGAATAAGCTGCAGCCTTTAGGATGGTTAACACCAGGATGCAGGCACTAGAGGATGAGGTTAGGGCCCTTAAGGCAGAGCTTTCCAAGCTCAAAGCTTCCCTTGCTTCAAAGGGCAGGCCAGAACGTAAGGGGCAGTCTGTAGCAGGGGCATCCTATGCCCAGGTGGTCACAGGCCACCAGGTAACTGTAGCTTCCCCTGCTGTGGAGGTGGCAGGGAGATCTGAAGAGATAAGTGTTCCTAGTGAACAGAATACTTCTAGTAGCTCACAGGAGGGGCAGTGGTTTAAAGTCAAGGGGTGGAGGATTTGGAGGCGTGAGCCTAAGCAAGGGGGCAGTGAGTGGCAGGTGGTAGGTGGTAGGAGTGGGAAAAAACCTAGCGAAGCAGCTCAACAGGCAGGAGTAGTAACAACATCCAACAGGTTCCAGGCATTGGAGGACTGCCCCCAGGATAGTGATAGTGATAGTGATAGCAGCAAGGAGAAAGTGCTAGTCGTAGGAGACTCTCGTGTGCGGCATTTGGATAGGGTATTCTGTAAAGGTCGGAAAGGTAGGAGGTGCATCACCAGGCCTGGTGCCAAAGTTAGAGACCTGGTCCAAGTGGTCGCACAGGCCACCAGCGAAAACCAGTTCAGTACAGTTATAGTGCAGGTAGGAGTGAACAACATAGGTCCTGCTAGGAGTGAGGAGCTGATGCAGGACTACAGGGCCCTTCTGGCCACCCTGAAGCAAAGCAATAGCAGAGTTATTGTGACAGCTATTCTGCCTAGGGCTGGAGTCTCCCCTGAGTGGAGCTCTAGGGCACTGGCAGCCAATGCCAGGGTAGGTAGGCTTTGCAATGAGTTAGGTTTGACTTTTGTTGACAAGTGGTGCAGGTTTTATGGCTCATCTGACCTCTATCAGAGGGATGGCTTGCACTTCTCTGAGAAGGGGGTGCAAGTGTTAGGCAAAGTATACGAACATGTCCTTCAGGGAAACTAGATAATGGGGTGGGGAGGGAAGAATTGGCATTGCCATCTCAGGGATATGTCAATAGTGACAGCATAGGCAATAGAACCTCACAGTCAGCAAATAGGGGTAGCAGTAGATCAAGGGGGCAGAGTGGTGGCTCATCCAGAGATGATAGAGCTACTCAACATAAAAAGCCAAAGATGGTCATGGAACTTTTGTTAAGTGTATGATGCTTAATGCTCAGAGCATTCGATCCAAATTTGATGAGTTCAAGTGTTATGTTGCTGAGGAGAAACCAGATTTTGTTTGCATTACTGAGGCATGGGTCAGTGAGGGATATTTTGGGGATAACTTGCAGGACTATGAGATCCAGGGATACAATATGTTTTCATGCAATAGGGGTCCAGCAGTGAAAGGGGGTGGTGTAATGCTCTATGTGAATAGCTTATACAGTTCTCAAAAAGTAGTAGATGGGGTGAAAAATGTGTCTGTGGAGTCCATTTGGCTTGATGTTGCTGTGGGAAAAGGCAACAACAATAAACTGAGGATAGGAGCTTTGTATCGATCAGGAACCTTGCCACATTCTCAGCAACTGGAGCTTGATAAGGTGATTTGTGAGGAAATCAGTAGAAACTTTCAGAGGAAATGCCTTATTCTTGGTGACTTTAATCTAAAAGGATATGAAAATGTTGGTGTTAGCTCCCCATCATGTAAACTGTTTAGGAAATGTCTTGAAGAGGACTTGTTCTTACACCAGTTTGTAATGGAACCAACCAGGCAGGGCTCATTCTTGGACCTTGTCTTCTCAGATTTAAGTGATTTAGTTCAAGACTTGACTGTAGGAGAAACTCTGGGAAGAAGTGACCATAACATAGTGAGATTCAAGGCACAGGTATCAGGGACAATCAAGGATAATTTGGCAAAGATTCCAAATTTTAACAGGGCAGACTTTGCCTGCATGAGAGAGGCTTTAAGTGGCATAAAATGGGAAGAAGAATTCTGTGATTTAAATGCCTGTGAAATGTGGGAAAAGTTCAAATCCTACTTGAGGGAAATTCAGATTAGACATGTCCCCCAAAAGCAAAGGCGCAAAAGAAGGGTAGGAAAGCCAGCATGGCTTACGCCAGATGGGATGAAAGCAATTAAGGCTAAGAAAGGTGCATTTAGAGTATTATCGTAAATCTAAGGTCGTATCAAAAATCTAGAGACGCTGTGAAGCAGAAAATCAGAGCAGCAAAGCGAGCAAAAGAATTGGATTTGGCTAGGAACTGTAATGGGGACAGTAAAAAGTTCTTTAGTTTCTACAAGCTAAGTAAAGTTTCAAGCACAATTGGTCCACTGGATGTAAATGGGACTATATTGAGTGAGGATAGTGAGATGGTTGAGGAGCTGAGCAAGCAGTTTAAATCAGTGTTTACAGTGGAGGATGTGACTAATCTGCCAACCGTGAACCACAGTTCAGTGACAGGTGATCAGATACACGATGTTGATTTCATTGATAGTGATATTGTTTTCAATTATATCAGAAAAATAAAGACAAACAAGGCAGCAGGACCCGATGGAATTTATGCTAGGGTATTGCGGGAAGCTGAAAAGGAAGTGGCAATTCCACTTAGTATAATATTTTGTAGATCAGTTTCGCAAAATGAAATTCCAACAGATTGGAAAAGGGCAAATGTAGTTCCTATTTTCAAGAAAGGAGAAAGAGGGAAAGTTGAAAACTATAGGCCAGTAAGCCTCACATCCCTAGTCTGCAAGGTACTCGAATCAATTATCAAGGATAGAATAGTTAGTTTTCTGGAAGGAAACAAATTGATTCAAGATACTCAACATGGGTTTAGAAAAGGGCGATCGTGCCTCACAAATCTCTTGGACTTTTTGAATTTTGCTACAGAACAATTTGATCAGGGAAATCAGGTTGATGTAGCATATCTTGACTTTAGTAAGGCCTTTGACAAGGTACCCCATAAACGGTTAATGATGCAGCTTCAGGTCCATGGTATTGCAGGTAGCATCCTAAAATGGATAGAGTTGTGGCTTTCAGATAGACAGCAGAGAGTGATGCTAAATGGTACAAAGTCATCATGGCAAAATGTTCTTAGTGGAGTCCCCCAGGGGTCGGTACTGGGGCCACTATTGTTCATTATATATGTGAATAGCATTGAATGTGGCCTAAGCAGTAAGGTTTTGAAATTTGCGGATGATTTGAAGATCTTTAGGGCAATAACAGGGCAAAATGAGCAGGTTTTGCTGCAGAAAGACTTAGACGAGCTAGTGAAGTGGTCCGAAAAATGGCAAATGAAGTTTAATTTTGATAAGTGCAAAGTCATGCATGTAGGTAGGCAGCATATGAAGGCTCCATACTTGATGGGTGGCCAAGTACTATCTGTGACTCAGCAGGAGAAGGACTTAGGTGTTATTTTGAACACAAAATTGGGGGCATCAGAACAGACCAAAGAAGCCAGGAAGAAGGCACTAAGAATGCTTGGGGCAATACAGAGGAATGTGTCATACAAAAGTCAGGAGGTCATCAGGAAGCTTTACTGTGCATATGTCAGGCCACATTTGGAATACTGTGTCCAAGCTTGGTCCCCTAGTTATGAGAAAGATTGTTGGCTTTTAGAGAGAGTACAAAAGAGGGCAACAAAAATGGTTAATGGTATAGGCAACCTGGAATATGAGGAAAGACTGAAGAAATTGAACATGTTTTCACTTAGATATAGAAGGCTGAGAGGAGATCTCATCGAGGTTTTTAAATTTGTTCATGGTCAGGAACAGGGATATCTCAGGGAAATGTTTGAATTTAACAGAAATGATGCAATTAGAGGTCATCAATTCAAAATTAAAGTTAATCACAGCAGGACAAGGTTAAGACAGTCTTTCTTCACCAACAGGGTAGTAGAACACTGGAACCAGCTGCCAGGAACCATTGTCAGTAGCAACACACTGAACATCTTTAAAAAACGGCATAGACAATCATTATAAGAATAGGGGGATTGTTTTTCTGTATTCCAGGGAAGGTTGATCGACAGGGAGGAGTGGGAGTTGGGAGGAGTTTGTAATTGTTGACTGTGTTATGGAATAGCAAGTGAGTCTCTTATTAAGTCTAAATGCTTTATAACTTTATATAGGGTGTACCTAGCAGTGGATTCAGCACCTTCCTTCGGGATGTGATCCTGATGAGATTGTCTATGGTAGCACAATGTGTATGATGGGAGGAGTTTGTAATGGTTGAGTGTATTATGCAATAGCACGTGAGTCTCTTATTAAGTCTGAACGCTTTATGAATTTATGTGGGATGTGCCTAGCAGTAGATTCGGCACCTTCCTTCGGGATGTGATACTGATGAAGTTGTCTATGGTGGCACGATGGGTGTGATGGGAGGAGCTTGTGATTATTGAGGGTGTTAGGCGGTAGCAAGTGAGTGGTGTTAGATGGGCTGGGATATATAGCTTCCTAGGAACTTGGGATAAGGGATTGATTGGGGTGGGAGTATGTACATTCTAGTACCTTTTCAGATAGGCTTAACCCAGATGGGCCCCTGTGGCTCTTATTAAGCCTTAATACTTTATGACTTTTATAAGCTAAAAGCTACACACTTCCTATGCAATACAATTGTCTGGCATGCTACCTAGTAGTATCATCCTCGATGTGATTACATGGCAAAATATGCCTCAAATTCCTCACATAGGTGAACTATTGGAGGAAAACTCTACTCAAGTATCATTCAGCATTGGTTGAGAAATGCGTACTTTGCAGGGGTACTTACCCACTTATTACAATAAACTCCAACATCACCTATGGTGCTTTCCCATAGAGTTTCGTGCTAAACTGCATGGGTGTTCAGCAGACTTCAGGAGTGCACAGAGACCATAAAATAATATAATTATCCACCCATGTAGAACAGTCATCCTCATATCTTCAGTACAGTGCCCTTAGATTTAAACTACTACAACACTAGTCATGGGATTATACTCAATATCATTTTGTTGCTCATAGTCATCACAGCTATATGGAATAACCGCCTGTCCTTGGCAGAGGGGTTACGAGCACATCATATGCATTCAAGAAATGGTTCACTTTTTATTGCCTATGTAACAACCTGCATAACCATATTTCGACCATTCACCAAGTTCATCAATATACATTGAACCTCTGTATAGGTACCTCTGAATACCTCTCGGTATATAGGTACCTAGGTATCTAGGTATACCTCTAGGTATATAGGTACCTCTGAATGTCATGAAATATACACTACCCATCTGACCCGTATCTCTCGGCTTGAATACCATAACATAATCCATGGAGCAATGCATCCGTGGACCTCATAGCAATGTTTGCGGAAAAGAGCAGAATGTTCAACATCAATGCTTTTGGGAGCACCCCAAAAGCGACAGTGCATCTTGCTACCTAGGCTTGTGCATGTACATACATATCTTCTAAATGCAAGTATGCACTGGTTAGTGCTGAAGCTTGAATTTGATGATAGTTTCTTTGAGAAATGAAAACCTTTCAAGATAAAAGCAATTCAAGTTGAAGTACTTATACCTTAATAAGTAGTCAGTTCACCAAGAAAAGAACATAGAAAATCATTAAAATGGCATTAAATAAACGGAAAAAGACGCATTATTAACAATGTACAGACATGTTATTTCCCATTTCCAATACAAAATATGGGAAAAGTGTGGGCTGAAATTTGGGTTTTTGGCGGGGTAATACATAATACAGGTGAATGGAAAAGTGCAAACTGAAGAAGGTCTAACCTAACCTACTGATGTCTTATCATTTAGAACCTACTGATGTTGGATCGCCTGTAACCTACAAATGTTGGATCGCCTGTAACCTACAAATGTTGGATCGCCTGTAACCTACTAATGTTGGATCGCCTGTAACCTACAAATGTTGGATCGCCTGTAACCTACAAATGTTGGTGCCTGTAACCTACAAATGTTGGATCGCCTGTAACCTACAAATGTTGGATCGCCTGTAACCTACAAATGTTGGATCGCCTGTAACCTACTGATGTTGGATCGCCTGTAACCTACAAATGTTGGATCGCCTGTAACCTACTGATGTTGGATCGCCTGTAACCTACGATGTTGGATCGCCTGTAAACAAATGTTGGATTGCCTGTAACCTACTGATGTTGGATCGCCTGTAACCTACTGATGTTGGATCGCCTGTAACCTACAAATGTTGGATCGCCTGTAACCTACAAATGTTGGATCGCCTGTAACCTACAAATGTTGGATCGCCTGTAACCTACTGATGTTGGATCGCCTGTAACCTACAAATGTTGGATCGCCTGTAACCTACAAATGTTGGATCGCCTGTAACCTACAAATGTTGGATCGCCTGTAACCTACAAATGTTGGATCGCCTGTAACCTACTGATGTTGGATCGCCTAAAATGGTCTAAAATGCTTGACACAATGGCTAAATCGGCTGTGATTTCCGTCTTTTTCCCTGCCAGCGTTATTTCTCCGCCACCACAATTGGTATTTGATAGTCGCAATTCATCATTGACGTATGTGCAAATATAAATTGGTCCAGGTCAGCTTTCACTCCTACGGTATGCTTTCTGTCCAGTTTTTATCCGCCTGAAAATGGAGGACAGGCTCGTAGTGTACGCTGTGGACGTCCACCTTTTTCCACACCCATTCATATTTCCCGGAGATAAACTAACTGTTAACGCGCCGGCAAAGGATGCAATTTGTGCGGCCTTTGAGTGTATTATTTGGTCAGTTATTGCAGATTTACAGCGCTCAGAGTTCAGAGCAATGTTGCGTTCACTAGTGCAGCAGAGGTGCAATAGCGGTGCAGCAGAGGTGCAACAGAGATGCAGCAGAGGTGTAGCAGAGGTGCAACAGAGGTGTAGCAGAGGTGCAACAGCGGTGGAGCAGAGGTGCAACAGTGTTGGTCGCGCTGGTGTCACCAAGTGACACACCAACTCTTGTCCGGCCGACGTCAGTCCTGTACTTCCCGTCAGTCGAGGACATTTGAATTGAAAAGCAATTCGTTTGCAGCCAAGTTCGTCTAGTAGCGCCAATGAAGCTTGAGCGAAAAGGGGATGATTTTGTGAAGGCGATATGTTCTGGACGACCAAGATTCGGGACCGGGCTGCTTTGGCAGCCGGGCTTGGCGCTGTGATTTCCCTCCTATCGACCCTGTAATTCGTCTTCAGCTCCACCGAGACCACTCGCTCATTCAGCATCCCGGACGAGGCATTCTTGACCAGTGCATCAGCTGCGCGCTTCGCTGGCTTATCTGGTGTTGCTCGTGCCAGCCCAGTGCAGTCTACCCGCTGCCCCCCCCAGTGACCAGTGCGTCTACACACTGCCCCCAGTGATCTTTGCGTCTACACACTGACCCTCCCCCCGTGATCAGTGCGTCTACACACTGCCCCCAGTGATCAGTGCGTCTACACACTGCCCTCCAGTAATCAGTACATCTACACACTGCCCTCCAGTGATCAGTACATCTACACACTGCCCTCCAGTGATCAGTGCATCTATACACTGTCCCCAGTGATCAGTGCATCTACCCACTGTCCCCAGTGAGCAGTGCGTCTATGCACTGTCCACAGTGATCAGTGCATCTACACACTGCCCTCCAGTGATATCAGCTCCGGTCTGCCTTTTCAGACACGCTCCGGGCACACAGCACCACCCTGCGGCGTCTGCGGCAGCGGCAGAGCACGACGGCACCCGCCAAGGCGGCGTCCGACCAGTGCGTCTGAGTTGCGACACGCGTGCCGAGGTCACTGGCACGCGTGACCCCGGGCGCCGCTCATTGGGTGGCGGCTCAGACAAGGCCAGAGGTCACTGGCTGTCGCCGGAGGGCACGGCCCAGTCGCCGCGGAATGTCGAGCTCTGGCGGAGACGGCAATCCGGGCCACTTGTGGTTGACTGTCGCTGGTTGGGTGTTTTGCAAGACACAGGTGCAGTCCGCCAGTGCATGGTTGGTGGCAGAGCGTGTCAGGGGAGGGAAAATACGGTCAATTGTTCATCGCCCTGTCTTCTTTCACACAATCTGTGTCCATCGTAGTATTGTCCAAGAACATCCTGACGTAGACTGGCACTTGCAAGTGAAATTGGCAACAACAAAATATATATATATATATAAAGTCTAAAATACTTTACGTCTTCATCCTCGGTTTATTGGAATTCGAATCATTTCGTCATATTAAGAGTCTTCACGAGGCTGAAGAAAAGTTTTATCTTCCCCGTCCTCTACTGGTGGGCATCTTTGTCACCGCCTTCAGTGAGCGTGCTGTAAGTGCTGCAGTGGCATGTGCTCCGCATTGTGTTCCATTGTGTACATACGGGCTTCTGGCAGGCGCAATGACGGGAATACGTATCTTATGGTTCGCAGTCCCCACATGTACGCTCCACGTCGGATGGAGATGTGCGAGTGTGTGCATCTTGAACGTGCGTGCATATTGCTGTTCTCAGAGAGAAGAGCTGTTTGTGGTCGATGTGAGTTGCTGTCTTTCGTTTTGTTTAGACAAGAGTTGGGCACAAATTCGCACGTGTTATCTGTGTGTACCTTGGGACGTATGTTCGGCGAGTTTGGTGTTTGGGCTATCATTATATTCATGCAACCAGGCCAGTCCTACAAATACCAGTCCTACAAATACCGGTCCTACAAATACCAGTCCTACAAATACCAGTCCTACAAATACCAGTCCTACAAATACCAGTCCTACAAATACCAGTCCTACAAATAGGCCAGTCCTACAAATACCAGTCCTACAAATACCAGTCCTACAAATATCCCAGTCATACAAATATCCCAGTCCTACAAATGCCAGTCCTACAAATATCCCAGGCCTACAAATAGGCCAGTCCTACAAATAGGCCAGTCCTACAAATATGCCAGTCCTACAAATACCAGTCCTACAAATATCCCAGTCCTACAAATAGGCCAGTCCTACATATAGGCCAGTCCTACAAATACCAGTTCTACAAATAGGCCCCCTTGCCAGCACACCGAAATCCGCATCACCTTTGGCGATGCGCACAGCCAGCAACTCCGGCCGTCCTGCCAGCCCAGCCGTCCTGCCAGCCAAGCCGTCCTGCCAGCCCAGCCGTCCTGCCAGCCAAGCCGTCCTGCCAGCCAAGCCGTCCTGCCACCCAAGCCGTCCTGCCACCCAAGCCGTCCTGCCACCCAAGCCGTCCTGCCAGCCCAGCCGTCCTGCCACCCAAGCCGTCCTGCCAGCCAAGCCGTCCTGCCAGCCCAGCCGTCCTGCCAGCCAAGCCGTCCTGCCAGCCCAGCCGTCCTGCCACATGTCCTGCGCAGCGTCTGCAGCAAGCCGTCCTGCCAGCCAGCCGTCCTGCCAGCCAAGCCGTCCTGCCAGCCCAGCCGTCCTGCACCCAAGTCCAGCCGTCCTGCCAGCCAAGCCGTCCTGCCAGCCCAGCCGTCCTGCCACCAAGCCGTCCTGCCACCCAAGCCGTCCTGCCACCCAAGCCGTCCTGCCAGCCCAGCCGTCCTGCCAGCCAAGCCGTCCTGCCAGCCCAGCCGTCCTGCCAGCCCAGCCGTCCTGCCAGCCAAGCCGTCCTGCCAGCCAAGCCGTCCTGCCAGCCCAGCCGTCCTGCCAGCCAAGCCGTCCTGCCAGCCCAGCCGTCCTGCCACCCAAGCCGTCCTGCCACCCAAGCCGTCCTGCCACCCAAGCCGTCCTGCCAGCCCAGCCGTCCTGCCACCCAAGCCGTCCTGCCAGCCAAGCCGTCCTGCCAGCCAAGCCGTCCTGCCAGCCCAGACGTCCTGCCAGCCAAGCCGTCCTGCCTTCACGTTGAATATACAGAGCACGTGGAGCGCCTGGGATGTGTCAGCTATCACCGAGTGCATAGTGCGACGTGCAGTCCTGCACCGTGCACACGCACAGGCGCACAGTGTGCAAGCGTCCTCTGGCGGCGTGCACAGAGGTGAAAACAGTGTCCAGCCTGTCACCTACAGAGTATCGGACACCGCCAGGCTGTCACATGTTGATGGCTCACAGTAAGACTCGTACACCAGAGTGCGAGCGATAAATGTTCTCGACTGATGCTAAAATGGAACAAAGAAGAATGGTTAGTCTATATATGATCTTCAATTTGGCATCCAGTCACTTATATCTCAGCATTCAGCAGCATGTGTAACTGCAGGCTGATGTGACGCACGCACCGCTCGCTACACTGATACAGGCTGATGTGACGTACGCACTGCTCGCTACACTGATACAGGCTGATGTGACGTACGCACTGCTCGCTACACTGATGCAGGCTGATGTGACGTACACTGCTCGCTACACTGATACAGGCTGATGTGACGTACGCACTGCTCGCTACACTGATACAGGCTGATGTGACGTACGCACTGCTCGCTACACTGATACAGGCTGATGTGACGTACGCACTGCTCACTACACTGATACAGGCTGATGTGACGTACACTGCTCACTACACTGATACAGGCTGATGTGACGTACGCACTGCTCGCTACACTGATACAGGCTGATGTGACGCACGCACTGCTCGCTACACTGATACAGGCTGATGTGACGCACGCACTGCTCGCTACACGGATACAGGCTGATGTGACGTACGCACTGCTCGCTACACTGATACAGGCTGATGTGACGTACGCACTGCTCGCTACACTGATACAGGCTGATGTGACGCACGCACTGCTCGCTACACTGATACAGGCTGAACAAGACACTGATTTGGTGATCAGCAGTGATCTGAACGGTAGCGAAACATAAAGGCGGTAAAATGAGCATGGTAACTGCGCTATTTGTGTTGTATGTTCATGGCGCACTCATGTCCGAAGAATAAGATGAAGTACATTTAGGCCACGTGGGTGTAGCTTTGTATGCGTTTGTGTAAATATATGAGTGTAATGTCCGATAATTTGCGATTCTGGAGGAAATTGGTGAGAAATTAGTCGGTGGCACGTTGAATGGCCCGTACCAATATCTTTGCTTTCAAAATTCCGGTTTCAAACAATTCTAACAGTTGGCCATTTACGCATCGATGTCACTTCCAAGACATTGCAAAGGAGATTGTAGATCTATAATCCGCCTTGTGTTATCTAGACGGAAATCATGGTTAGTTAGCTTAGGCATTCCACGATAGATCAACCAAATTCTTTCCAGTTTCCCACCCTCAGCATATGGATTTGAACCATAAGTTGCGTAAGGAATAGTATTTGCCTCCAAACACGCCGGAACCGGTTTTTTGCTCGGACTGACTAACGGTTTCGGTGTTATAGCCTCCAGCAGTATTTTTAGCTGAAATACGGATGATCTTGACGACGGATATCTCATCGATGCGAAATATAGTGTGGCATATTATACATCTCTGAGAAGAGAAGAGTAAGAAATGCATTCCCCAAATAAAATCAAACATGTTTCTCAGCATTGAGCTCGTGACCTCACATGACCCTTATCCAATCAAAATATATAAATTTGATAGTGGAGCTAAACGTGGGTATGATTTAGCTGCGAAGGGCAAAAATATGCCTTCTTAAACCATCCGATATCGCCGCCCGTTCTTCATGTCTTTGCCATTTTGTGTTTTTTTCTGGATCGACGGATTTCGTGTAAGTCTTGAGTAGAATTTTGTGTAAGAACGAGTAGACGAGGAAACACGAAACTGTCTATATCTTCGTATACATCTGCTTTGCATATATCGCACAAATTATCAGGCCAAGGTCATCAAAGTTCACACACATGGGACGGGTCAAAGAGGGTAGTGTCAAAAATCTTCAGACTACCGCCATTTGGAGTAGTTGCAATATGTCCATATCGAAGACAAATTAAGAGGTTCTTTCGTCAAGATGAACAACCCTGATATCCCGAAAGTTTAATTGAGGTGAAGGTGAAGTAAAAAGACTTGACATTTGGTAAAGTTACGGTTTTTTCTTCTCATACTGAGTCTGAAAACAAGGATTTGGGGTAATTTTCCACATAGAAAATGATAACGATAATGTAAGAAGCATATTGGTTTAAGATATACCAAATGTCAATGATATCAGGTAAGATCAAATATAATGTATATTATACACAAAATCATATGAAAGTTACTGTTCCTCCATAAATAGTGCGACATGACATTGAATGGCCAGCCCATGACTTAAGATGACCTGATTGTGACCGAACCTTGCTTACCCTTCAGTATGGAATTACTGTTCAAACAGTGCACGCTCAGGCGAAGGCTGAAGTGATCGTTTCATCAATCTACATATTGTCCCAGGATCATCTATGGGCAGGTCACGAGATCACAAGCTGAGCAATTTCCAAAGAGCATATATCAGCCTGTCTTGGAAACACCATGGCTTTACTTAAAAAATGACGTTCAAAAGTATCCGGGATGCTCCCTTGGTTGTATTTCCTTTCCAATATTTATATGCCACACTTTGTGTCTTGTTCATGAGATATCCATCGCCAAAGCTATCAATATTATTTGACAAAAAACAATGCCGGCGGTTATAACTCAAAAACAATTAGTTCAATAGCACTAAAGTTTGGCCGCACGTGTTTGGAACCTAAGAGCACCAAATTTGAGTATACATCAGAATTTCGGGGATAAATTGCGTTGGTCGATCTGTCGCGGAGCGCACCAGCTAAAGGCCCATTTAATGGACGACCAGTGGCGTCGCCACGAAATTCTTCCAGGGGGGGCAATGTTGATAGGGGGCCTCCACTGTGTTAGGGCCTCCTATTGCTTTTTAGGCTCTTAGTATGGTTCCCGAATTGGAACATGATTTCATATTGATGTCTTGTTTGTTCTTGGCATGATGCATCATATACGCAAAACGCAATAGCAACAATCATTTTTTTTCGCTGAAAACTGAGCCATACCCAATAAATATAAATAAATAAATATAAATTAATATATAATAAATATAATAAATACATAAATATAAATAAATAAAGAAGCAAATGTGGGTAAATACGTCAGTGCCAAAACAAACCAATATCTTTATGCTTTATCGACGAGAAGAATCTTCCCGCTGGCCTCAAGATTATAGCGAGCTGGTGGCGCTCGTGCTGAGCATATCTTAAAGATATCTCCCATTGATCAACCCACTTCTATGTCCACCAAGTTTAACTGAATATAGCTGGGTTCATCACAACTGTTAGTCATTCCCACCAGCTTGATCTCATAAACAAGCTTAAACGATCATTTCTCAGTCCTAGGACGACAATTTCGCGAAGGTGACAACGAGAAGTGGATTGAATTGGTTTTCTGATCGTCATCTTAGGGATTTATTTATGTTTATAACATTTGGTGCTGGCTGCAAGGCACTTGGCACAGAAGCTAAAATAATAAATCCTCCGCGAATAAATTAACGGCAAGAACAAGCATTGAACAACAATGCATCAATGGCAATGCAACAATGTAACAATGACAATGCATAAATAATGCAAAGCCTTCGAATTCCACGCCGTCACGCACATGGTTATCGCTGTGCCGTATCGTTTTGTAAATTATGTCGTTGAGAAGGTATTGAAGCTGGGAAGCTCTAATCATGAGGCTGTAATCACAGAAGACAACTTTGTAGGATGAAAATACATTTTAAAACATCATTCCTCCCATTTAATATGGAGCATCGGTGTTGTTTTGTATGCTTGTGAGGGGTAATTTGCCCCCGCAATGTTGGCTTTGCTCCATGGGCGTAAGGTTCTGAAAATTATTGGGGGACCAGTGACGCACCTATATTTGCGTCAAGGGGAGGGGGGCAAACGTATTTGGATGGGGTCCAACTACTCAATAAAGTCTTCCGATTTCGACCCCTATTTTGTCAAAAGGGACATTTATAAATTAAATTAATTAGTGATCAACTGAATTATCCTGTGGATGGGGCTAATCTACCACTATCGTTTCTGATTCGCCGGATTTCAACCCTGACTTGCCCATCCTGTTCGAATGTATTCTTTTGGTATCCCTTGATAAGTCACCTCGCACTGCTGAAATTACACCCACACAAATCACTGGAAAATGTAAAATTTCCCAATTTCAGACATTCCAGTTCATAGTGCCCGGTCGCCACGACGCCAACGTTAGTGCACGTGCGCACCCATCTTGCGCATTTGGCGCATTCGCCACACTTCGTGCGATGCTACGGATTCTGCTGGGCCTCCTACGCTTTGCTAATTGGTGCCACATGATAGACTTGCGCCATATATGACGTGATAAAATGCTTCGTATGGACGTTCGCTGCGAAAACTCGATTAATTAAATTCGATCCTTAATTCCCTACTTCCCATATTTTATGGTGAAGAAATGCGGATACCCGCTGAGCTTTGATGCACCTCATATCTTTGATTAAACATGCTTCCAGATTGGCTACCGAACCGAGACCTGCCTGAGTGTACTTCTTTGGACCCGTTTCGTATTTCTTCGTCTACGGATGTGTCTTGGGGCTCCAATCCATTTTTGTTAGAGGCCCAACGCATTTTCGAAATCCCCGCTCGTTTTAGGGTTTGTTGCTTTTTTGCGCACCGAATATTTTTTTTTAGTTGTTAGGCGCTCTCGAAGATCTCGATGTGTTTACTTAGTGCGCGGTATTTTTGTTTTTGGACCACGTTGCTTTTTGCGGTCCCAGCCTCTTTTCAGGCCCTTGTGCGGTCGTATGGCCCCTGTGTGCCTTGAGAGCTTCCGGTGTTTTTTGTTGTTGTTTTTTTTAGAGTTCCAGGTATATACAGTTATGGCTACAACGCATGTTTTCGGGCCCTGTCGCTTTTTGCGAGACTGCGCTTTGGAGGACCAGTCGCATTTTCGGTCCCCGTTGTGCTCTTAGGGTCCCGCTGTGTTTATTTGAGGCTTCTGACGCACATTTGTGGGGCCCCAGTACGATTTTGGGGCTTCTGTGCGATTTTTCTGGGTCCTAGTGCGACTTATCGCGCCCAGGCGCGTGGTTCCGGGACCCAACGCCAGTTATCTGGGCCCAACGCGATTTTTGTGGATCTCTTCTGAATTCTCTTTAAATTCCGAATCCCGGCCTGATTTTTCGAGTCCCTGTCGCCATGTTTTTGTATCTCACCTCGATTTTCTTCGAGCTCCGGTATGTTTTTCGATGCTGTACGCGATTTGTCAAGGCATCTGATGACATGTTCAGTGTTTCAGAACCATTATGCTGACCCGGACTTTTTACGGAATCCCTCCTTATTTTGGAGGGCTCCGGCTATATTTTTCGTATACCGATGCGATTTTGGGGGTCACACGGTACCTATGTGGGGCCCTAGACGACAATTGTTGGCAGCCTCGACGTTAATTTTTGATGCTCAGACAAAATTTTTGGTACTACCGATAGGAATTGTGGATCCGAGCGCGAAATTTGGTGGGACCGGTTCGAGTTTGCGGGGCGCGTTGTACTTAGCTGTGACGACTTGTACCCAACGCGATCTTGGCAGTTCCTGTTTGCAGATTTTCGTGCCTCGGAGCGAGTTTTCTGGGGCCCGCCTTATTTACTTGGAACCCCTACGCGAATTCTGGTGGACCGACGCGAATTTGTGTGGCCCCAGCGCGACTTTTGGGGGCCTCTGCTCGATTCTTGGGAGCATATCCCTCTTAGGAGGGAGGGGCATTTGCCCCTTTGATATGTCACTGCGGCCACCGAAGGCCTTTTTTCAGCCGATGGCACCTTTCGGAGTATAAATGCCCACTATGTAATTTTTTTCCGGACCTGTTCTTAATTTTCCGATGCTGGGGTCGATTCGATCGAGTCTCGGTGTGAACTTTTGGACATAGAGTTCTATTTTGTTAAAGGTCCTTATGTGATATTTTTGGTCCTGGTACGATTCTTCGGTCTCCAGGTGCGATTTTTTCGGTACCCTGACACGTTTTTGCCAGTGCCCAATGGGTTTTGGGGGGACTTTGACCCGATTTTGTTTGGGTGCAGAGTGACATTCCGGTTGATAATTGATTGTTGGGGCAGCCGCAACCTTTGGGGTCCAGGCGCGACCATTTTGGTCCCCCAGTAAGATTTTCAAGGGCTGCGAGGCGACTTATTTAGTCCAATGTAATCTTTTGTGTCCCGACGTCATTTGCTTGGATCCCTAGCGCGAGTTTTAGCGACCTCGACACTTTGTGGGTGTCCAATACGTTTTGGATGCTTTTGGTGTCATTGTTGGGGCCCCAGAGTGATTATCCATGTCCGGATTGTTTTTCGTTGCCCCGGTTTCATTTGTGTCCCAATGATACTGTTAGGGAAGGGTATCGTGCCCATAGCGTGATTTTCATGATCCTGGCGTGAATTTTTGGTGCCCCTAGGCTCAGCGTGATTTTCAGGGGCCGCGGCCGGATCTTTTAGGGCCCATATCGTGATTTTCAAGTACCCCGGCACGACTCCTGCCATTTCAGGGGCTTCTTGCAAATTATAGACCTCCTCTCGCGTCTTAGGGGTCTCGTCTGACTTCCTGGAGCCTCTTACCGGTTTTGGACATGTTCTCGTGCGTCCTACCCTCCTCCATATTCAATGGTCCTCCTCTCCCGTTTTGGAGGGCCTCCTCCCACATCCTGGGGCCCCTTTAACATGGCATGGGGCTTCCTCTCATGTTCCAGGGGCATCCTCTGCCAAATTAGGGGCCTCCTGCCACGCCTCGTGGGCCTCCTCCCTTGTCCTCGCAAAGCTTACCGGTCCTGAGGGATCTTCAATTTTGGAAACCTCGCCTCCTTCCATACCTGCTACCTACCACTCCCATCTTAAGGGTCTTCTCTCATTTCCTGGGAATTCCTTCCGGTCGTCGGGGCCTCATTCGGCCCTGGAGACCTCCTACTCCATCTCGAGGGACTCCTCTCGAGTCCGGCAAGTGCCTCCTTTTCTCTTCTAGAGGCTTTCTTTTTCAAATTAGTGGCCTCCTCTCACGTCTTCGGGGCCTCCTGTTCTGCGTTTTGATTCTATCTTTGCCCATTTTAAGGGTGGCCTCTTATCTCCTGGTGGACTCCTGTTCTCTCTCAGGTGCCTCCTCTTCCAAATTACGAGCAACCTTTCCTATCTCAGTTACCTTGTCATTTCCTGGGGACCTTCTTGCCCGTCTTGAGGCCTTCTTTCTCGCCTGGGAGCCATCCCTCCTATCTAATTGCCCTTATCTCCTATTTTAGGGGCTTCCTCGTTCATCATAGGATCTTATTTCCAATCTTATATCGTCCTCTTCCGAATTAGGTGCTTCCGGACATTTTTCTGGATCATCCTTTTCTATCTTGGTGGAAACTTACCCGTTTTGGGGATTGCTTTTGCGTCTCCGAAACCTCATCTCATATCCACTGGTTTTCTCTTCCGTCTTTCGGCCTCCTCTCATTTTCTGAGGTATCCCTTCCCGTATTGGGCCTCCTTTGCAATCCTGGGGTCCTCCTTTGCAATCCTGGGGGCCTCCTTTGCAATCCTGTGGGCCTCCTTCGCAATCCTGAAGGCCTCCTTTCCAATCCCAGGGGCCTCCTTTGCAATCCTAATGGCCTCCTTTGCAATCCTGGGGCCTCCTTTGCAATCCTGGGGGCCTCCTTTGCAATCTTGGGGGCCTCCTTTGCAGTCCTGGGGGCCTCCTTTGCAATCATGGGGGCCTCCTTTGCAATCCTGGGACCTCCTTTGCAATCCTGGAGCCTCCTTTGTAATCCTGGAGGCCTCCTTTGCAATACTGGGGCCTCCTTTGCATTCCTGGGGGCCTCCTTTGCAATCTTGGAGTCCTCCTTTGCAATCCTGGGGCCTGCTTTGCAATCCTGGGGGCCTCCTTTTCAATCCTGAGGGCCTCCTTTGTAATCCTGGAGGCCTTCTTTGCAATCCTGGGGGCCTCCTTTGCAATCCTGGTGGTCTCCTTTGCAATCCTGGTGGTCTCCTTTACAATCCTGGGGCCTCCTTTGCAATCCTGGTGGCCTCATTTGCAATCTTGGGGGCATCCTTTGCAATCCTGGGACCTCCTTTTCAATCCTGGGGGGCCTCCTTTGCAATCCTGGGGACCTCCTTTGCAATCCTGGGGCCTCCTTTGCAATCGTGGGGCCTCCTTTGTAATGATGGAGGCCTCCTTTGCAATCCTGGAGTCCTCCTTTTGCAATTCTGGGGGCCTCCTTTGCATGAGTCTTTTCTGGGGGCCTCCTTTGCAATCCTGGGGGCCTCATTTGCAATCCTGGGGGCCCTTTGCAATCCTGTGGGCCCTCTTTAATCCTGGAGGCCTCCTTTGCAATCCTGGGGGCCTCCTTTGCAATCCTGGGGGCCTGCTTTGTAATCCTGGGGCCTCCTTTGCAATCATGGGGGCCTCCTTTGCAATCCTGGGGGCCTCCTTTGTAATCCTGGAGGCCTCCTTTGCAATCCTGGGGGCCTCCTTTGCAATCCTGGGGGCCTCCTTTGTAATCCTGGAGGCCTCCTTTGCAATTCTGGGGGCCTCCTTTGTAATCATGGGGGCCTCCTTTGCATTCCTGGGGGCCTCCGTGCCAATTGTTGGCACTATCTTGATTTCTGGGGCCTCCTATCCTCTCTCAGGTGACTCCTTCTTCAAATTAGGGGCCTCCTCTCACGTCTTGGAGGCCTCCTCTCATGTCTCGTCGGCCTCCTTGCTCACTTTTTTCCTGTGCATTTCCGGATAGGGGCCTCCTCAAATTTCAGGGGGGGGGGCGGCGCCCCCCCCAGTCTCACGGCAGGGGGCGACTGCCCCTCTGCCCCCCCGCCCCCCGGTGGCGACGCCCTTGTGGACGACACTTCCTCTCTTGCAAAATGCGGATCCCAAATTCACACATCAATGAGTGATCTATTCGCCGATGTGATTTCAAAGGCATAAATAACAGGGCTATCCTCCACCAGATCACTTAAGAGCACACACCGCTTACGCACCCCCACCCGACGCCATCTATTGATCGACTATGAAAATAAAAGTTATGGAAAGGTGGCACCACTTCCGCACCTACAGTTACACATAGACCGACTGACACCAAATTAAATATCTTCCAAATGCGCAATACCTACCTCTGGTTCATCCGACGTGGCAGCGATGACGTAACAGCTCGACTGCCCTGCTCGGGTACCAGCAGCGTCGGCTTCGATTATCTGAACAGCTGAATTATGTTGCCACCAGAGTGGTTCTGCTCCTCCGCGGGAGCAGCAGAACCGCCGGACTGTTCTGAAGCACATGGGGAGACGTGCATTGAGCATGTCAAGCTTTCCAAACAAACACAAGCGCATGCTCTGTTCCCGTATAGCACAATTTTGCATGAGGGCTGATCGAATTCGTGAAACCTTGCCGGCGTGCTTGATCGGTTTCTACATGGCCAAGTGGCAGACAAAATCAGACAACTCAGGTGGGACTGTAGCCTCCGCGAGCTGCTTGTACAGGTCATTGGCTCCTCGATGCAACATACAAAAACAAGTACGACACCAAAAACGGCCATGAGCTACGTGATATATCTGACTTCTTGGACGGTGAACCCATTTCAAGATGCGACTGCCTCGACCGCGTAGCAATACTTTCGGCAAAGCAAACAACTGCTAAATGCTTGACAAAGTTGGTTGGTTAAATAAACATGAACATGTGGAGCGCATACTCGGTGGCACGAAAACACATCTAATATTCAACGGCGAAATGTCAGTCAGTCACAACCGCACCGGCGACCAGCGCTGCTGAGGTAGGTACCTGCATACCGACATGACATATATACATGCCACAGGCTGAGTAACTGGATAAGTTTTGCACCAATCGCTTTAAAATAACATGTATCGTGATTTAGCGTACCAGTTCAAAACCTGTTCTATCCAACAATGTACCAATGGCAATGTTCAATTACCTGCACGTGGCATGGGCCTGACAAAACAGGCAAAGGTAGCATGCAATCGCTTTCAATGTTGTCTTCATACAGCCACAACGCCATTCTCTTGTTCTGCCCGGGAGGATAGATATCATGCAGTCAACTGGTTTATGTGATATTGCAATGGTTTACTACAATGCTTGCTGAAGTAAACAGGCAGAATCATGCTAAAACATTTAAGTAAAGCATGGTGTAAGCTTCTATGAAACATGTACATAACCTCATTTACCTCTGAGCGTGGTTTCATCCAGGGAACGACGGGAAACCCCAAATGACTGGCTGAGGCGCCGGGAGCGTCTGTCCCTGAAAGTGAGAAGTACAAGTCAAACTTTGTTTCTGTAGCTCAGAATTTCACTCGTCATTGGCATGTGAGTCGGAACAGGTTGTGATTAGCAAGGGAACGATCCATGCCTGACAAACTCAGATTACTGTTAAAATTATTCCATTTCCCATTGACAGCCATGCACAAGACATTAGAGCAATCAACACAGTCAACAACATAGCTAACACGCGCCCTGGAGGCCCTCTGAAAATATCGCGCACTGGAGAGGGGCGCGGATTCCCCCCCCTCCCTTAAGATCTCGGCTCCTATTGGAGCTAGAGTAACGAAATTTCTAGGGTAGATGGATATGGTGATGAACTCTTCTGTGTGTTTATTTCATGACCTTACGTCAATACCTTCAAGGTCAAATGAGGTCACATGTCATATTTGGCTTGTTTTGCGTGGCTTGGCTTGACCTGGTTATGGATCGCTGTGATTGTTTAAATGCTCAAAAATCAGTGACGTTTTGGACATAACTAATATGATGCAACACAGATGACATATCCAGCATTTGACCTCAGGTCCCCTAATATATCAGCACTTTATCGGGTCAGTTACCGGTTCCAGTTACCGGAACGGGGCCGCCCGCCGGACCGGCGGGCGGCCCGCGAACTTCACCTAGGTACACATTCATCGTACCAACCACCTACGCCACTCCTGGATAAAAATAATTTACTTCACCACGCGGCTACTAGTGGAGAGAGCTCGGGTAGTTGCAGCGCACCACAAGAGGACGAACTTCGCCTAGGTACACATTCATCGTACCAACCACCTACGCCACTCCTGGATAAAAATAATTTACTTCACCACGCGGCTACTGGTGGAGAGAGCTCGGGTAGTTGCATTACTTCTGGCCCCCACGGTACGGACACCAACGGCGATGGCACTGAACAATATCGTACAAATCGCACGTCTAATCTAAGTAAGTTACCTCCAGACTCAGATATATTGGGATTGCTTGACAAAGGCCCCAATTTTGCGTTAGCTCAAAACGTAGATCGAAGCTGCTTGGAAAAGGCAGAATCAGACGAAGAAAGGGCGATCTATGGTTTGCGGTGAAGGAATGTGAGGGAGACAAAACAGCAAACTGTATCTCAGGTACCGCAGGCAGGCTTATCACAAAGCACCTCTCGCACAGGTTATTCAAAGTTTCGCCCCATGTTTCCCGACACTCCTGCATACCAACCACCGAGAGCCACAACTCAATTAGAATCTGAGTTGAAAGATTTAAAAACAAAAGTTATAAAAGCATATACATATCACAACAAAGCATCGAACAAAATGTCGGACAATTATGCGAAACAGAGGGAAGTACTTCGGGAAATGAAAAACAACGATAATGTAATAGTAAAGCCGTCAGATAAATGCAAAGGATTCGTCGTGCTAAACAAAACAGATTACATTGAAAAGGCCAGGAAAATAACGGACGATTATCAGAGCATTCCTTCCCAACCAAACCCTACCAAACGTCTCGAAATCGAAACATGTACTATCATCAAGGAAACTTTATCAGGGAACTTACATAAATACACAGTGTTATCTCTCCTTCCTCATTCCAGCCGCACAGCGGAATTATACAGGCTCCCCAAAAAACCACAAACTAGAGGTTCCACTGCGCCCTATAATGTCGGCGAGTGGTGACCCCCTAGACAAGTTATCTTGGTTTTTTAGCAAGATTCTTGTCCAGATACTAGCGTTGGTTCCCGCCCATCTGACAAACTCGGAGTCGTACCTACAGAGGGTGAAAGAAACGTTTCCTACCAAACTTCCGGAAGGCAGTATTGTTTTCACCATGGACGTGACAAATTTATATGGCAGCATTCCGATAAAGGAGGGAATAGATGCTGTGATTCGTCTAATCGAGGACAATCTGGATGATATTTGTCTTTTCGGGATTGGGGTACAGGACTGTGTGAAATTGCTAACACATATTTTCAGCAATAACCTCATACGTTTTGGTAACTCCATGTACAAGCAAACAAAAGGAGTAGCTATGGGTAGCCGATGTGCACCTCCTTTAGTGATTGCTTTTATGCACCGCCTTGAGTCGATCTTCTTAGCTTCGTATGATTTGAAACCAGCTCTCTACATGAGGTATATAGACGGTATTTTCGGTGTTTGGACACATGGCTTGGGCTCTCTGCTTGACTTCTTTGCAGAAATTAACCAACAACAATCCAGCATCAAGTTTACCTTAGAACACACTGGTCATAGCAGTTCGATTCCTTTCCTTCATACGTTGTTTGTAGTTCAGGCTGATGGGAGCTACACCACCGAACTGTACTTTAAACCAATGGCAGCCCCCATCATCTTGCACTATGATTCGGCCCACCCAATGGCCACTAAAAAGGCCGTTTTAACATGCCAAATGAGGAGAGCAGCACGAGTCTACTCTGATACTATTTCATGCGAGCGGAGCCTTGCGAAGATGACAACTCTTTTCCTGGAAAACGGATACCCAGCACATCGGGTACACCCCGCCGCTCGTGCTGTTCACCCTCACAACAGGAGTAGGATAAGTGGGCAACGTCGGCATCGAGCGGGTAGCAATCCCAACTATGTTTACATGAGACTTCCTTTTGTCGATGACCAACTATGTCGACGGGTAAACGCAGCCATCCGTTCGTCTCATCTAAACCATGTTAGGGTAGCTTGGACGAGCGGACCTACGCTGAAATCTTACCTGGTCCGCTCAGCCCTGGAAATGCCGCCATGCCCTGCTGGTAGAAGAACGTGCCACATCTGTATCGACGGGCTCAAAGGTAGATGCACACGGAATAACGTAGTTTATAAAATAACGTGCAACCGCTGTCTTGGAATATTTTATGTCGGTGAAACCAAACGTAGTATCAGGGATAGGTACAACGAGCACTTGGGAGATGCCAGACTTCGGAGAGCATACACACCTTTAGGCGAACACATGATGGACAAACATTCTAACATGGAACACAGCGACACTAACACAAACTTCAAAGTAGAAATTCTAGCAACAGCCAGGGACAACGCTGATCTGAAGGCCCTCGAATCTCTACACATACGTAATCTACGGCCGCAACTGAACACGCAAACGACGTCTTGGTATATTACATAAAATTACATAAACATTAATTATGTTTTATGTATTACGCGTTATATTGGATATATGTCTATATATGTGCGTGAGTGTATGCATCGATATGTATATGAACCATCAGCTCGGGCTTCCTCAGATAATTCTATCTTGACATAGTTTGTTTCTGGTTTGGAGTTTCTTTAAGTGTCTGCACCACTGAGGAGGCTTTTCTGCATTCCACGTGTCTTTTTGCACTTTTTTTCCCGCGTGCTTTTTTTCAATTGTTAAACTTGACATTTTCTTAGCACTCCTGACGATGGCCCCTTGCCGAAACGTTGAGGAATAAAGTATAATCCTTAACGTTACTTTTGATGTCAACTCAGTACCTCCTGGTATATTGAAGGTCGTATATTTTCTTTACACGCAATGTATTCTAACAGTTGGTCATTTACGTATCGATGTCACTTCCAAAACATTGCAAAGGAGATCTCAGATCTATAATCTGCCTTGTGTTGTCTAGACTGAAATCATGGATAATTAGCTCGGGCATTCCACAACAGATAGAAAAATGTCGATTTTTGTCGTCTGACGCTACGAAATGTTTTGACTTTGACGGCCTCTAACTCGACACATTTTCGGCCGATTTTTCTTCTTCTTTTAAGCGACGCGCCGGACATTTCTAAGCAGGTACACAAAACGGCGAATCAATCGGCAACAAAAAATGGGCCTGTAAAATCGTGAGTTATTTACGAAAATCGGAGGGGTGGGCGGATTTCACCCCCCCCCCTCTCCATTCCGCGTGTGGAACCATAAATACACCAAACATGTCTGGTGCATGGAACATCCATTGGGGCAATACCAAAACTGATCAGCATGTTCGAAAATTGAGGTACGTATACTCTGCAGCTTCTTACCATGCACTACAGAAATAACAGTTATTAAATGTTGATCCAAAATATAAATCATGCACGGTATAGTGCACTTTGTCACATACAGCATACCAAAACCATGGATATTGGACCACTGTGCAACATATCGAAACCAGCATGCAGCTGGATGGATGTTTTCTACCACGCCAATGCTTTAAGAGTCCGCGCCACTTTTTATGATCACACCTTTTTAATACTGAACATTTGCCATCATGCTGTGTGTGAATAACACATTTATGAGTGAGTCTGTCTGTTGTTACCACTTCATAGTGTTTGGTGGTTACTTCATGATTGGTGGTTACGGTAGGTACTTTTGGGGAGACTGGACATTTTTTATTCTTCAACTTTTCAGTTTGATATGCCTACAACCCTGCACCATTCCCCAGCTTTTGAATACAAGCTGCAACAATTACAAGACGCAGATGTTTGGAGCGTCCCAAGGCTGCTACAAATGGAGCAGCACCAAACAAATGTTGATTTTGTTTGGTATCTTTGGACTTTGGTATCTTTGGTATCTATTATGCGAACAACCTATTGATCCATTGAGCTATCTATATATTGAGCAACGAGCGATGCTTGGTCAATGGATAATTGAACGATTAATATTCCGTAGGGTTAGCTTCTTTTGTGTTCTCTACTGAAAGATAGTTAGTTATTTGTGTTTTAGGGCGCTTCGCCCAAAAATATGATCATTTAGCGACCATGAACATGGACGCTAAATGATCATACTAAACTAAACTAAATTGCACTAAGCCAAGCATACTAAACTAAATTATTGCCTGTCACATGTAATTGGTTGTGTAGTTGTGCCATTGATACTTAACTGGCCAAATTCATGTCCATGATATTAGCAACGCATTCGTATTCGCATTCAGCATCCTATTCGCATACTCTCCGAATTCGTTCATTTTTTCAGGATGTGATCTTTGTCGCTTGCAAAAGTAAGGTCAACAACGATTATTCAGTAGGACGAGCGGTTCGATCTCCAGAGGTTCAGAGAGGTCACTCGTGTCAAAAACGGTGTACCGCATAAAATTTGAAGTATTTCACTTAGCCGAATGATTCCAACGCCTAGATGTCCGCTGTCCATCAAAGATGAGCATATCGAATTACGTGAACTTCAATGTCACAGTTTGACCTCAGGTCACCGAAGTTGGTTTTACTCATGCACTATATCTATTTACGGGGTACCGAATAAAATAATGGTGACACATTGGATATACCTGATTTTTGCAGGTCATAGTCTACATAGCACGTCCATAGAGCACATCGATCAAAATGACCTATTATGGCCACTGATGCATAACCGTTCGCCAAAAAAAGCCCCCAAAAATGCAACTATACCAAACTCTTGTGTACCCAATAATTTCCGAAAAATTTTACTTGGCACCACGAAAAACCACCCAGACATTGGTTACGGCCCATGAATGCAGCACATTGAAGCATCTGGCCTACAGTCTCATAGTTTCACCTATATTAGCAAAATACTGTTTTGACCATGCATTATTGGCATCTACGGGGTACCTGATAATACCTTCCTACATACATTCATCGGATGGACATAGCGACTATAAATCTCCCATCGGACAAGAAAGCAGCACATCCAAGCATGTCACCTTCAAGTTCACCATTTGACCTCAGGTCAACGAAGACTTTAACATTACACCCTATGGGAAATCACGGTGTACCGAATAAAATTGTCCTAAATACATTTATCGGATGGATATTAGCGTCCAATAATCGCCTACCGAGCAAGGACGCAGCACATCCGAGCATGTGCCCGTCAGCGCCAGCGTTTGACCTCAGGTCAGGTTTTATGAAATTCAGAAAAAAATAAAGTAGTCTACTTGGGTACCGTATGTGGGCCAAGCGAAGCATTGAATGCAGACTATCACAACACTGATGCATGCACTAGCAACACAAGAAGCAGCACACTGCGTGACCTGGCCTCTATCGATGACGCATTTCATCAGGTAGCACTAGCATCCAATTCAACAACGCATTCAGAAACGAATTCACCAATGTCCTCCGATTCGTCTAAAAATTTGACAACCTTCGCAGACATACATGCATCCCGAAACGATTTTCTGCTGTAACGAACCATTTTGCCTTCAGAGGCGAAAAGGTCAGCCAGGTTAAATATGGGGTACCGCATAACTTGCCGGATAATTCACTTATTGGAATTATTCAAACGCTTGTGCCATCGCTATCACGGTGGCATGCAGCACACCAAGTCAACTAGTCACTCGAGGTCACCATTTGACCTCAGGTCAACGAAGACTTTAACATTACACCCTATGGAATATCACGGTGTACCGAATACAATTTTCCTGAATACATTTATCGGATGGATATTAGCGTCGAATAATCGCCCATCGAGCAAGGACGCAGCACATCCGAGCATGTGACCGTCAGCGCCAGCGTTTGGCGCTGACGGTCACATGGCCAGAAGCCTAAAGAGGTCATATCGACCGGTAAAATCTGCAGTTATGCACGAAAAACCTGAGAGGTGGACGGATTTCGCCCCCTCCAGTGCGCGTGTTAATGAACCAAAGCATCATTCGATGTCCACACATGAGCATGCACAACAGCCAATCGCATGGCCAGGAGCCTAAAGAGGGGGTGGGTATCATTTGTTAATTTATGGCTTGTCCTTGCAGCCAGTGCCACAACTACCAATTATGTTGCCACTCCTGCATAATATGGACACTTACCATGAGGTTTTGGATCAGAGGCGTCGCTAGGGAATGATACTAGGGGGATCCCGAGGGGCCTAAGCCTGAAAGCTACTACGATCGTAGTAGCTCGAGCATTGGCCATCGGGAAAATCTCCTGGCCCCGCCACTATTTGTCATGTAGTTTATTTGCTTGTCCCGACTTCACTTCTCCCTCTCATTGATCTGCCATTGGCAAAGTGTCACCCTCGTCGCGCCATTCCCTGTAGTGGTTTGAATAGAGTATATCTTGAATATCTTTTGTCACCTCCTGGATCCGCCATTGGGAAGTTGGTCTCGCTCCGCTAGGTTTTGTGATTATTTATTATCGTGTGTCCCGAATGCACCAGACTTTTCGATGGCAACGTCAATGATGCCGCTTTGAGGGAACAGGTTATATTTTTGCCAATTTTGCATCCCGCTTGGATCTGCCCTTGACATGCTTGGGCTCAAAATAAGCTTTTTCGTAAGTAAGCTAGGTGCATCAGTTGAATTCCAAATCATAGTCGCTAGTAACACAATGCAAATATTCAGATGTGCGCGCTATCACTAAGTTTCCGCAAAAAAAGTATACAGGTGCCTCCAAATATTCGCTTCTGGAGCCGCCTTTGATACAGTTACGACTCCAAATTTAGGCACGAAGTAGAAAAAGACAAAAGTCAAAGAGTTTCACGCTCATACCACAATAGAGAGCGGCAGGCGAAATACCACTGGGGTGGAAAAAGAACTCTGGATGAAATCCGAAAACGCACACTCACAAAACGCAAAGAAAGATTTCGCTCATGAGCGTTTGCAATCCCGTGCTGTGTACGAATACATTTAAATTTGGATAGCAAGATAGCAGTAAACAGGAGAAAACAGTGGCGTCGAGGTGAAGCAAAAACAATCATCCTTAATGTTCTCATCAAATGCAACACTCTAGAGCCACTCGTCAACCTAAGGATACTTAAATATAATGTTAGGTGATTGCCCACGCATGGCTAATTACCTTACTGACACGAATCCACCCCATAGCGGCGGTCGCATAGCGTACCGACCAAGTAGCAAGTCTTACCGACAAGAGAAGAAGCTTTCCGTGGAGATAAATGATCCCGGATCTCGGCCCAACTATGCTGGTGTAAAACTTGAACATTTCCTATATCGATGACAAGGTGCTGTGGTTGAATCCAAACATACGAATATTCACGGATCGCTCGTTAAAATATCGTTTTTGTTTACGGTTTTTTCCGCATGTACACTACATTCGAGCGTGTATCCAAGTACACATATGCGATCATTCTCAGTTGCTTCCGACATTACCTAGATGCACACCAGCCCCCCATAATGTTGGTGTGTTCAAAATCGATCCAGGACTAGCCTAACCAATCTACACTAACCTAGCCTAGCCTAACCTAGGTTGACCTAACCTAACCCAACATGACCTGACCTGACCTGAGCTACATGACCTGACTCAACATGAGCTAACCTCATCTTGCCTGATCTTCTCT